>NEWO01000872.1:0-17124 GCA_003013225.1 Phalaenopsis aphrodite
AAATGAAGGCGAGTGGTGAAACTTTAAAATTTTCATTAAATGTGATATTAGTGGATGGAGTTTGGAATAAAAACATAGGAAGAAAATGGTACAAGTCAAGTAGAGGAAAGTCTAGGTCAGGGAAAGAAAATGTCAAAGGTGAATGTTGGAACTACTGAAAAAAAGTTACTTTAAGAGTGATTGCAAAGCTACGGAAAAAGGTTGATGGTGGAGGTCTAGATAGAAAACTCTCTATAAATGTCTTCATCGATGATATTCAAGGTGACTCCTTTGTTTTATCCCTAGAAAATACTAAATTGTGGAAAGTAGATTATGTTGCCAATTTTCATGCTTTCGCCAAAAAAAAAAGTGTTCAAAAACTTCACTTAAGGTTATCTAGAAAATGTTTATTTGGAAGATAATAAGGAACATAATCTTTTTAAAAGGTGTTAGTGATATCAGGTTGTCAAATGAATTAGTCTAGAAACTGAATGAAGTTATTAATGTTCTATGTTTGAAGAGAAATTTAATTTTTTTGTGTCAGCTTGGAAGGTCGGGGTATGCGACTACTTTTATTGGAGACTCATGGAATGTGGCTAAAGGTGCAATGGTGATAGCTTTATGCAACAATAAATACGCCCTTTATCTAATAAGTTAGATGTTTCAATCCATTGGAGTAGCTAGAACAAAGGTTGATGCATGTCTCTAGCATTACAAACTCAACTATATAAGTGGACAATATATGAAGTCCCTACTTTTTAGAAATAAACTACAAAAATTAAAGCTTATGAGTTTAGATTTTGGTGAATATTGTGTTTATGGAAAATAAAAGAAAGTTAATTTATCTAAATGCAGGTCAAAGTTAAAGGTTAAAAACCTAGAGTCAGTTCATATTGATGTATGGGATCCTACTCTGGTCCAATTTATTTGAAAGTCTCAATATTTTGTCACTTTCATTGATGATCACACCAAAAAGATATAGGTGTATTTCTTGAAACATAAATGGGATGTATTTTATGTATTTATGAAGTGTAACATCATGTTTAAAAAGGAAATAAATTTGAGTTTAAAGTATTTCATATCAGATAATGGTGGGAAGTACGTGATCAGAGGTTCACAAGTTATTATGCTTAAGAAGAAATTAAACGTGAGCTCACTATTCTAAGGGCCATACAACAAGGAGTAGTATTTTTTAGCACATGAATAAAACTATCATAAAACATGTTTGGAGTATGAGGGTGTTGTGGCAGCTCGTTTTTGTTGTCGTCATTTCGTCATTTGCTTGCCTTCATCGTTGTTATTGTAAAGAATTCTCCAGTTTGTTTTCTGTTATGTTGCCATCTTTTCTGAATAATTCTTCATCTCAGATAGTGTGGTTGAACTAAGAGGTGAGAAATCAGAGGACTAAGCCAGACAATAATGAAAACAAAAAAGTATGGGAAGTCTTCATAAAGTAATTTTTTGCATTGATATTTCCAAAAGATAATTCCAAAATGAGATCAACTCGGAATGCTTTAAAGAAATAAATACATAAAAGAGACCTTATGAAAGCTAACTACAAGAGTATTCAAGTTTATGTACCTATTCTAGAGTTCGCATCTTCCTATAAGGATATCTCCCTATAGTTAATTGCATCTTATGTATTCAAGACTACTTAAGAAAACTATTGATTGAGGTTATAATTTGTTCTAAAAAAGTTTGAATCTCTTTCTCAAGGAAAGAAAGATCAAAGTCATATCCTAAGGGTAGCAAGTTCCTACAGATTTTGAATTATCCCATATTTTTTGTTCAGTCATTGATAGTTTAGTGATACACCTAAAATATATAGTCTTTTTATAAGCATTTTTATACCTATTTTTGTGCTTTTCTTTCAGGTACAATCAAATAAATGAAAAAACATAAAAGGAGTGAAAAATGATCAAATTTGGAGCAAAAATGATAAAGGTGCAAAATGAACTGAGGCACCTAAGTGCCCAGGACTGGCACTTTTGCACCAATTAAATAGAGAGAGCTGCCCCTAAGCATCGGGTACCCTGCGCTTAAGTGCCAAAAATAGTTATTTGATGATTCATTGAATTTGGATGAATTTTTGAAGAGGTGTTTGACACAACCCGTGATAAAAATGTGGGAAATAGTTCATGGACACAAAAATTCGTTCAATTGGCTTTTGAAAGGAGGCAAATTCTAGAAGATTCATTGAATGAAGGCAAATTTTTAAAAGACACCAAGGTACCCCTTGAATTTTTATTAAAGAAGAATTGGATCATTAAAGGGGGGGCAGCCAATCATCGTCCATCCATCCAAAGTAACTACCGCCACCGCTGCCCATTGCTGCCATCACCAACCACCTTTTCTTTTTATTTTGAGTTTTAGTTTGTATTGTGAGTGAAGGAAAAGAATTCAAGGGAACTTTAAGACATTTAGTTGAGATTATTTGAGACAGGTGTTTATCTTTGTGACCACATTTAGTTTCTTCTTGTTTGTATGCATGATTTCTACTTTTAAACTAAAGTGTAATTGTGCTTTCTCCATGAATTTTGAGTAGTTTTATTTATGTTTTTCCTTAAAATGATAAGTGATTTAGTGTAGAAAGGAAGTTGTGCAAAGTATGAAAGTTTAATGTTTGAAGAAGTTGTAATGATTTTTAGAGCAACCCTTGGTAAAAATGTGGGAACTAGCCCATGGACACAAAAATTCATTCAATTGGCTTTTGAAAGGAGGCAACTTCTAGAAGATTCATTGTATAGAGCACATTTTGAAGAGACACCAAGGCAATTCTTGGATTTTTATTAAAGAAGACTTGGATCATCAAAGGAGAGCGAATCCACATCCAACATCCATCATCTTTTAGGATCATTTTTAATTTTGAACTTCACTATCCTCTTCTCAAAGTTAAAAACTTTTCACATTCCTTCACTTTCTAAATTCATATTAATTTTGAAGATTTTTCATAAATCCTCATTCTTTTCTTCTTACATCAAACTCCAAGATTCTTAATACTTCAAAAATATAATTTCCTTTAATTTAAATAGAAAAAGCATAGTCTTATTGTTTCATACTAAATATCTTAACTCTAGAATCAACTTACATTATTGAAAACTTTTACTTAAGTCTACTATATATTTAGAAACACAAATATAAAGGTCATGTTAAATTAAAATTTTAAAATATAACCAATTGAGGACAAATAAAATTTAGTTTCATTCTTTTAAGGAAAATTTCCTTCCCCCCAAACATAAATTTTTAAATATTTTGCAATCAATTCCATAAAATGTAGCAAGAAGAAAAAGTAAAATTTGAATCTACTAACTACTACAACATCCTATCAAATTCATATACATTCATTATCAGGATAGAATGACTGCAGGAGAAAGTAAATTTAGCCTAAAACATGCTTGCAATAATACTAAACTAAAAGGAAGTATACTTAGCTTTAATATCTATTTTTCTTCCTACCCCCAAACTTGAATTTTAATATGTATAACATTTAGTGCAGAAAATATAAGTAGGAAGAAAAATAGTTTAGAAATTTTATCTACCACAAATCTCTATCGAAAACATCTACAATTGTTTATCATGATCGAAAACATGTAGTAGAAAGTAAATCTAAACTAAACATACCAGAATGAAATTAACTAAACAAAAGTATAACTAGCATAATATGTATCAGCATTGGAATATAAAAATGTTTTTCAAGTCCTATATATTATTGTAACACAAACACAAACACACATAATAAATGAGGTCAATTTTCCTTTAACTCATCACATCTCACTAACTTACTTCCAATTTCTAATGGAATCACTACACATATATATTAGGTACTTAAAAATGATTTTATAGATTATAATCCCAAAGATAAGATTATCCCTGATATATTGGCTTCTAGGAACCAATCTCAGGCATCATCTAATCCCTTAAGTTAAGCACCTCTAATAGTTATAAGGATAGTGTAAGATCATCCATAAGTTACTCATGAAATAGGTTCACATCTCCTATCAAATGAAAACAATGTCAGAGAAAGGAAGTAACAAAATTGAGATGAAATTATCATTGTTAGAATTCATAATGTCTCTTATAAAACTCAAGTCTGGGTGAGACCCGAGTTGTAGTGGACTCGTCAATCCAACTACCACAAGAGAACATACAAGTCTAACTATAATAAGAAGTTAAGAAATCACCTCCCTCATGACACACAAAAAGCAAATCAAAACACTAAAAATCCAAACATCTACCAATCATCAATCAAACTGATCAATCCACACTAAAGAAAACATAATACAACACTAACAATCATAACTCTCATGCACACTAAATCAAACTACACTGATAACTTTGGGTTTCCTCCCATAAAATGCTTGGTTTAACGTCGCTAGCCCAACAAATGATTCCACCTGGATCAAAATTCCAATTAAGTAATCCCTGATCAATCACCCAATTATTTTTAGATCTAGTGATTCCTATAAAGTCCTCAAATTTAAAATTTTCTTTCAGCTCTTCCTTTTTAGATAGATTCATATCCTTGTTCCTCATATTTCTTTCTAGATCCAATATTCTTCTAGTAATTTCCTCAAATTTCATATTAATATTATTCTTGAAATTTATAAGAAATGGATCTTTATATGATACTTCATGATCTCCCAAATTTTCGATCAGATTCTCTTTAGAAAATTTAGATTTTGGATCATATTTTTCTAGGTTACTCTTGTCTTTCAAGTTATTTTCTAATTCTTCCCCTTGGTACTGAGTAAATGGTGGAGGTGGTTTTTCTGTATATCTTTCCAATTCCTCAGGAATTTCTTCCATTAGCCTTTCAATATCTTTATCTTCATCTCTCACTCAAAGTTCTTTTGAAACATATTCTTGAATTCTCTTCTAAATATTAGTTCGATAACTTTATATTGCTCATCATTCATCTCTTTAGAATTTATCTTAGGTTTACTAGGTAAAGTCTCTGGGGGGTAACTGTTAATTACATTAATAATCTGCCCCAACATCATAATCTCATTTAATTTTTCTGTATACCATGGAATATGATTCATCGACTTTGAATAATTCTTTCATAAGAGATCTCTTACTGATTTCATCATTCAATTCAGGTTCATCTTGTGATTGAGTCGAATGTGGAGATATAAAGACTGGTGGTGTAGATGAATTCTCTAAATAGGTAGGCTTTAAAATTTTATGGGGTATATTCATTTTAAGTTTAAGAGATTTTTCAACAGATGGAATTAAAAGTTTACTATTTTTCTGTAATGTCCATCATTTCACACCTCTTCTGAACATACATACAGTCTTCTTTAAACAACATTTTAAACTCATCATGAAATTCCATTTCGATCTCATCTATTAACTTACTCTCAAAATATTTTTGGAAGTGGTCTTTATTTAGATAATCAATTTCAGCCATCCAAAAATAATCATTATTTTTTCTCTCAGCTGGATATTTCACAACCTTTAAAACATCAAAAGTGACTTCCTGGTCATTAATATTCGAAGTTAACTTTCCTCTTTGCACATCTATCATAGCTTGTCCAGTAACAAGAAATAGTCTCCCCAAAATAATGGAATATTCTTTTTCTTCCTCCATATATAATACAATAAAGTCCATAAGAAAGATAAATTCATCCACTTTAACAAGCACGTGTTCTATAACCCATTTTGGATAAATGATAGACCGACCAACTAACTGAAGGGTTACAGTAGTAGGAGAAATATTGGCTGAACCTAACCTTCTAAATATAAATAAAGGCATCACATTAACGCTCGCTCCTAAATCACATAAAGCTTTTCCACATAATCTTTCTCCAATTACATAAGAAATTGTAAAACTACAAGGATCTTTAAATTTCTGAGAAAGTTTTTTCTGAAATATAGCGTTGCACTCCTCACTTAGTGCAACTATCTCGTAATCCCCAAATTTCTTTTTCTTGTTTAATATCTCCTTCATATATTTTGCATAACTTGGCATGTGTTTCAAAGCTTCAGTGACATGAATATTTATCATTAACTTCTTAAGTACATCTAAGAACTTTGAAAATTATTTATCCAACTCATGTTGTCTAAGTCTTTGAGGAAATGGAGGTGGTGGTATTTTTAAATTGATTTTAGTTGGAGATATTAATTTTTCCAGATCCTCAGAAACATTTTCTTTGGGTCTTTTATTTGTCTTTGTTTCTCTCACAACTATTTTCTCTTTTCTGACCACATCCTCTATCTCTCTTCCACTTCTTAATTGGACAACTTCTATTTGTTCATTATTTTTCTCTTTAAGGTTGATCTCAGTGTTGCTACAAAGTGTTCCTTGGGGTATATTGCTAAGTGAATTAGCAATTTGTCCCATTTGATTCTCTATGTTTCTAATCACAACATTTTGACTTTGCAACTGGTGTTCCATTTGCAATACCACATCTTCTAAAGACATCTTTTTATCCTTGAATTTTCGATCATTGTTAGAGTCCAGTGAATATGAAGGTCTATAATTTGTGTTCTCGTGTCTATTCCAACTTTCATTAGGGTTTGCATGATTATTTTCCCATTATTGGTTTTCACCCCAAGTAGTGTGATTCGAGTTAAATTAGGATGGTTCTTCCAACCTAGGTTGTAAAAGTTTGAATACGAGTTGTTTATGATATTTAAAGTTTCATATGATAAGTTAGAATCAATCATATGCTCTAATGAACTTTCCTCACTTACTGGAGTAAATTGAGGCTGTTCATTTCAGATTGGTCCAACTTTCTTGATATTGCAGCAACTTGAGATGCAAGAATTACAATCGCATCTGTATCATGAACACTGGATACCTTTTTAGGATTTACCCTTGTAGAGGGTCATTGAAATTCATTTGTAGCCATTTCTTCAATTAACGTTATGCTTTATTAAATAGTTTTGACATTAATGATCCATCGACGACATCATAAATTGTAAACCTAAGGGATTTTACTAACCCATTTTAAAAAGTTTGAATGATTAACCAATCGTGCAGAGCATGGTGTGGACACTTTCTTAGGAGTTCCTTAAATCTGTCTCAAGCTTCGAATATGGATTCCCCTTTATATTGACAAAATGAGATAATATCTTTCCTAAGTTTATTACTCCTTGAAGGAGGAAAATACCTAGTTAGGAATTTCTGAGTTAACTCCTCTCAATTTTTAATAGAGTCAGGTTGTAGTGAGTATAACCACATTTTAGCCTTATCCCTTAGTGAGAAAGGAAAAAGCCTTAGTCTAACAACATCATTTGACATGCCATTATAATGAAATGTAGCACAAATTTTTCGAAAACTGGATAAGTGTAAATAGGGATCCTCCGAAGAAGTTCCACTAAACTGGTTCTTCTGTGTGAGTTGGATAATATATGGATTTATTTCAAATGAGTCAACTTCTACGATAGGGGTTTGTATACTTGAATGAATTTCAACTGTTGTAGAATTTATATAATCCCTCAAAGATTTATGATGATTTTCCAAGGTATTATTTTGAATTTTTTCCATTTCCATTTCTAGTTCTTCAAGTCCTTTCTGTTTTTTGATTTTTTTCCTTTTTTCTAACACAAGATCATATGGCACAAGTCCTGCGGATCCTTTATTTCACACACACAGTACGACAAACAATATATTAACAACTAAACAAATAAAACAAAAGATATATTCAACACAACAAAACATTTTCACAAACACCTTGTTTTTGACACACAATTTTTTCAAAACACTTTTTCATACAAAAAAAACACTTTTCACACAAAAACAATTTTTACAACACTAAAGTTTTCCAAGTCTAAGCCTAATTACTTCAACTAAAATTCTCATAAAGTTCTTACCGAAGGTTTCCCGACAACGACACCAAAAACTTGATGTGTCCCTAGCGTGTGTTGTTTTTGTGCGTGTTTTATGTCAATTCAATTCCCCTAAGACAGTGCCAAAAACTTGACCCGACCCATCATTACATAGTAATTTAGCTTTCAAAAGACGGCTAAAAACTTGACCCAATTTTATATTTAGTGACTAATATGTAAAATTGAAATGTTATAAAATATAGAAAATAGTTCACATACTATGTGTTCTATGCAAGTGCATGTATCACTTCAAGTAATATAGTACTTTCTGATTAAGCCCAGAATGTCGATCCCACGAGGAAATGAAGAAAGATGTCCTTAGTTAAATTCCAGTCTACTACTATTAGTCTTTAGTTTGGAATGTCGATTAAAATTGTGTTTTATCTAGCAACTACTTTTAAATGCAAATGTTAAATGTAAGGATACTAATTATTCCTAAATGTAAATATTAATTCTAAAGATAACCCTTTTTGGATTGTTTGGTTTGAAGAACTTTATGACATCAAAAACTACTATTCTTATGTAGCGAATTGAATAAAGTAAAGGAGTAAGATACATTAAATATTGTATGTGCCAAATAGGAGCAATTTTAATTCTCTACCCTTATTCAGTGTTATAGAAAATCATTGGCTAATTTCAGGTTTAGTTCCAAAATTTGTGGTTAGACTGGGAGGATGACTCTCACTCTAGAGCTCCCACTTCCCTTCCCCTAAAGGCCAACTTTCACTTTAGTTCTTAAACACCAGGACTGAATTGGAGATGTTAGTCTGTCACCCTAAAATCTTCAATTCTAGGCCCAACAATGTATATTTTCCTATTTATTTGCACTTAATTCCATGAACAAAATACTCCTTCATGGAATCAAATGTGGTTCCACTTTGTTGAGAATTACACCACCCTCTCAGGTCTTAATGCAATTACAATGAATTTTAACACTACAGCAAGCCTTAACTGTAATGTAAATGAAGTGCAAGTAAAAACCATCACATTTATAATTAAAACTTATTCTAGCATACATCCCAAAATCCTAAACATGAATCCTACTCATTGCAAAAGAAAATTAGAAGGAAAACAGTGACATAATTCTCTCATGCCACTATTTTCTAATAAGAAGAAAGAGTAAGAAAAAACACATCAGAAAGCACGAAGAAAACACAACGGAAAACTTCACTTCATCAAAGTAAATCCACTAGATAAGTGTTTAAAGAATCATAAGATAATGAAGAACACAATACTTAGCTTTTTCCCCTTGAAAGAAAGATGAAAATCTCTCCTGCAAAATCTTTCGCTGATCCATGCAATGCTGGAACATTCCTTTACATATTCACTCAAAATCCCCACACCAATCTCTCCAAAAAGGTAAAAAACTACATGTCTACTCCTATTTTAAGATCTCCAAGCATTCTCCTCATTTTTTTAACTCACACACATCACTTTTTATGACATAAAAGAACTATATTATAGTGTAGGGACAAATTTCCCAATGGATGCCTCAAATAACCTTCCAAAAAGCGTCCATATACATTGAATCTTCTAGAAATATGCTCAGGATCGCGTCCAACTATCTCGAGCGTTGTCAGCATTTCACGTCGTTCTCTGCACTATGGCGCTGTCGGTGCTCACCATGTGCAGCTTCATCATTTTGCATTGTCTGGCTTCATTTTAGCTCTGTTTCGCCCTGTTTCAGTTGCGTTACGTTCCTAACATATAGTCCTACAAAATAAGCATTAAAAACCTTTTTTTAAAGTGTAATTTCATTAAAAAATGTGTGGGAATTGTAAATGAGATTAAGCATAGAAAGACATATCGAAATGTGCTAGGACAAAATTTTCTTTCTTGCTCGTTTCTGCTCCAAATTGCACTATTTTTGCTTCTTTTCCTCCAAAACTCCATTTCTTGTCCTTGGAATTAAAAATATGTAAAATACCTTCCTTTAAAGTGTAATATCATTGAAAATCACCAAATATAGGCATTAAAAGCATATGAAAAATTGAACCTTTCTTAGACGTATCATGCAACCATCAAAATATCATCATTATCATGAATATTAGCTACTTTCTTTGGATTTACCCTTTCAGAGGGCCATTTAAAATTATCCTTACCAATCTCTTCAATTTATTCATAAGCTTCATAAAATAATTTTGTCATTAATGAACCTCTAGTAGCAGCATCTATCATAGATTTAAGGGATCCTACTAACCCATCGTAAAAAGTTTAAATGAATAACCAGTCTGGTAAAACATGATTTAGACACTTTTTAAGGAGTTCCTTAAATTTTTCCTAAGCTTCGTATGTTGAATCTCCTTCATACTGACTAAAAGAAGTAATATCATTTCTAAGTTTAGAAGTTTTTCAAGGTGAAAAATACTTAGCCAATTATTTTTGTGCTAAATCCCCCCAAGTTCTAATAGATCTAGGTGTTAATGAGTTTAAACCATCTTAGTTTTATCCCATAAGGAAAAGGAAAAATTCTAAGTCTACAACGTTGTTTGACACACAATCATATTTAAATGTTGCACACATTTTAAAAAAAACTTACTAAATGTATATTTCGATCCTAAGATGGTTTTCCTCCAAACTTATTATTTTGTACCATTTGTATAATTGCAAGTTTAAGTTAAAAAAGTTAGCCATTATAACAGGTGTTTGTACGCTTAAGTGTATTTTATTTGTTTTAGGTTTTACATAGTCCCTTAAAAATCTTTGTAAATTATGATGTTCATTTGCAACGATTTGATTATCAATGTGATTTTGTAACGTGTTCACCATTTCTTATAAATTGTGAAGTACTTTTTATTTTCTAATTTTTGTTATCATTTGCTCTAATTTAGAATCGTAAGGTACTAAACCTTCAGATTTCAAACTTCGAATACAGGAGGTAAAATTTCAAAAAAGAAAAATACTCCTAAAAGATATTTATATTTTAGTTTTCTTTAATTTTCTTATGTTTTTATGATTTTTGAAAATGAAAAAGTACTAAAATAAATTTTTATTTATTCCAAAATAAATCTACAGTTCAAATAAAACTCTAAGTCAAAAAAAGTTCTGCTACTGCTTTCGACAATAGTGCCAAAAACTTGACCCAACCCGCGATTACGTAGATGTTTTATACTCCAAACAATTGCCAAATACTTGGACCAAATTATATTTAGCGGCTAGTGTGAATAAATAAAATAATTTTAAAAAGTGATAATAAGCCTTAACACTTGGAGTACCATGTAAGTATACACATCATTTCAAGTAATATAGTATCGACACAATTTTAGGGGAGATCGTCCTGTGGAAGCTGTCAGAAATCCTGCCGCCTACTTCGGAAGGACATTTAATTTATATATATATTTAAGTATATTAAAATATGAAATCAAACTAATCTCATATCTTTCAAAGTTTAGATGAAAGAGCACTACACCTCAAGCTATGTATCTATCCCGAAAGATAAACACAGGATTTGAGGTTGAGGCTCCATTAGATAAACTAAGAAATATATGACATACGTTTGGTCTGTGAAACCATTTTATGTTGACTAACGAGTTCCTTTATTTAATAATAAAAATTAAATAAGTTTTATATTAAGCTGAGTTTTTAAAGTTTCCTATAAAGGCAAGACCTTATAGTTAATTATATCTTAGATAACCGAAATCATCTAAAAAACTCTCGATAAAAATCAGAGGATATTGTTTTCAAGAATTTCAATGGATAGGACTTTTCAAAGAGATTAGACAAAAAGGTGTGAACAGAGAATAGCTCAAATTTGGAACATTTATTTTAGGAATCTAAAGGAGAAAGGACTAGATGATGTCATGGATCTCGAGGAGAACCTCGATGACTTCCTAAGCACTCCTACTATTTGGGTTCAATTTAAAAGAGAAATATTTAAATGTTTCATCCTGCCAATTTTATTAATTAGGGCATACATTCGTGTGAAAAGATCACACAAATATCTTGAAAGATGTGAGGATTTAGAACGTACCGAACAACAACCTCAGAATCCTAAAACAAGTTAGGGCTTATATTATATAGTAGAGCCATACAAATGCCTAAAGGAAAAGTGAGGATTTATATCACACTAGAAGGAAAACCTCAAAATCTTATAGCTTGGTTGTTTAATTCTAAATAATGGTTTAGCTGGTGTAGACATGTTTTGTTGTTGAAGATGGTCGTACTGCTCATGATGCTAGCTCTAAGCTCCTCGTCGTAGCAAGTTTAAGTTTTCAAATGTATTGAGTCTTGATGTTAAATCAAATGTTCCCTAAGGTTATGGTTATTTAAATATTATGGGGGTTATTAAAGTTGATTATAGCGAAACTAGATAGGTTCCTAAGTTTCTTCGTTCTGGTACCATTATTTTCTTTTGGATTCACTTAGTCCAAATGACTTTAGTAAATTCAACTTAATGAGTTGCATACTTTCTCTTCGACTGTGGGAAATCTCGTTTGCAACCGTAGGTTACCTCCTCTGAGGGATTCTCGATCATCTGATAGAGACATTTTAATTTATTTACAATTTGTTTTTCATTTTGTATAACACTGCCGTTGCCGGTCCCAAGCCCGAATGTGAAAAGTGGAGGGTTGTGTTAGGTAGTTGACAACCAGCGTAAAACTTGTTTAAAAAAATCATTCCTATCATTTGAATATTTTAAGTGACTTGATATTACAACATATAGTCATTCTTGAAATGAATAGAAAACCAGAACTTTTAAACTTAATGACTAGATGATCTTGTATCTATAGAGTTAATTTAATTATTTAAAATTTTTCTGAAAATCACACTATGGTATTTACTTAAATCAAACTTATAGTATTTCTAAATTAAAAATTTACCACAGTAGATCATAACTTTTATGTAGTACTAAAATTACTTGAGGACAAGTAATAGTTCAGTTTTGAGGATATTGACCAAAGGGAAATATGTTGAGATTTTCATACCTATTGAATGTGGAACTCTTGAAAACTCTTCTACAACTCTTGAAATATGTCAGTTCTCTCAACAGATGCATTGAATGTGGAAGATTTTTGAAGGGACGCTTGGGCAACTCTTGAAAACTCTTCTACAACTTTAAAATAAATAATTTGGAGGCTGAAAAAGGAGGCATCCACAGGGGTGTCCGCTGAGTCTTTATTGTTTGTGGTGCTCATTAGAGTGTAGAGAGTGGTTAGTATTGTGAGGAATTCTTCGATAGATTGTAAGAGTGGAAGGAAAATGAGAGATTTCTTCCTCATTGCAGCTTCGAAGGAGAATTATGTGAGCTGTAAAGAAAGGAAGAGATTCAGAGAAACTTTGAGGAGTTTGCTTGGAGAGGAATTAGAGATAAGTTGTATTTACTTATTGAAATTTGTATGACTTTGCTTATATATATAAATTCCAAGTTTTGTCGTATTTTCTCCATGAGTTCTGAGTAGTTTTCTCTGTCTTTCTCCTTGGCTTGAGATTTTGTGAAATGGTGATTTGAATTGGTTGTGCTAAGAGAATGTTAAGGAAGTTGTGATGATCTTTTCATTTCAATCTTAATTTACTTTTAATCTGGTCAATTGATTTGTTAAAATATGTTGAGTTTTACAATTAAATTGAAGATTACATCCATGATTTATGGAGGTCAAAGTCCTTGAAAGTTTTGTGCAAATAAATAGAGAAATAAAAATTATCGGGTGTAGAATTGGAGATTTTAGAGTGACGGGCTAAGATCCTCAATTCGGTCCTATCGTTTGGGTGTTGAAGTGTAGATGTTAGCCCTCAAGAGAGGGGAACGTGGGAGCTCTGACGTGAGAGCCAGTATCCTCCCAGCCTAGCCGCAGATTCAATAACCAAGCATAGGATTGGTCAATGTTCTTTATGCCTGGTCCAAAGGGTAAAGAATAAGTATGCTCCTATTTGACACAATACAATTTGAACTGATTCAATTTATTCATTCACTTATATTTCCTGATAAGGAGAACGATGTTTTCTTATATATTGAACTTCACATTAGAAACTTTATTAGTAGAATTAGTTAATTAAAAGTTTATTAAAATTACATTTTTATTTCAATTGCTTTTTAGTGACAAGTATGCAATTTCAACTATATTGTTGTTATTAAGTACTGATTTTTTTAATCTTAGTTCGTAGCCTCTAATATTACTCCTTTTGGGATCAATATCCAGGACTACATTAGAGCCCTGAATTACTTGTGCTATACGTATACTTGCGTTAATAAGTGTGACTTTGCAATTATTGAATGTTTTATACACATCTTTATTAAATCTATAACCACTGTCAAGTTTTTGGCGCCATAGCCAGGGATTTAAATCTTCTAGCAGCGTATTAAATTCTTTTTTTTTAACCATATATAAAGTCGCTGTCATGTTTTTGGCGCCGTTGCTGGGGATTTAAATCTTCTAGCAGCAGTATCAAATTATTATATTTTTAAGGATATATAAAGTCACTGTCAGAAAGCTACTGGCCCATGAATGCTTTTAAGTAAAATCTCATTTGTGTAATGTTCTTGTAGCTGAGGTTCACATTTCATGCTAGGGTTTCTCCACCTCAAGATGTAATCCACCGAAGTCTCGTCGGGCTTTTGCTTTTCCATCATGAGCTCTCCTATAGAAACATGGTGTTGCGCTACGGCAAATCTTTTCACAAATAATTGTTCCAACTCGTAGAATGTCTTAACTTATCCGTTGGATAAATTGACATACCAATCAAAAGCAATCCTTGACAGGTTGTTGACAAACTGTTGGAAGAGTAAAGCGTCGTTACTTCTTGTGTTGCCACAACTGGCTCAAAAATGTGCTATGTGATGTCTGAGATTTCCAGTCCCATCAAATATCTTAAAGTCTTGGGACACAAAACCCTTAGATAAGGATACGGCATCAAATTCTTTCGGGTAAGGTCTACCCTTTAAAACCAATGCACCACCCTTAGATTGGGGTTAAGGCCTCCCGAACTTGCTTGACCATTTGCTTAAATTCCTTCTTTGGCATGGCGCTTGATGGAGAATCCTTTTTTGGTTCTCATCCCTATTTGCTGAGGCAACTTCTCTTCTTTCATCTATAATATGTATAATTTCTGGTTGATTGACCTCTAGAGAGACTAACTGTGGGGGTTGAGATTATCCTTGAATTGTGGTCATAGTAGTCATGGCTGCGACCATCTCTTCTATCCTTTTTTCCAATTGGCAGACTTGCTCATCCCTTAGGAGGACAGCCCTATGAAGCTCATCTACGGCGTTCTCTTCAATGAGAGGTTGAGCCTCACACATAGATGTAGCAGCTCTAGTCTCGATAACATGGACATCCATGAAATCTTCTTCGAGGTAATCATTATAGTCAAAACCTTCATCATCGTCAATGGAGACTCCATGTTCCCGAGCTAAGTCAGAAATCCCAGCCTTGAGCTTTTTAACTTTTCCTTCAATTATTGATTCTTGAATTGCCTTGAGATCTGGAGGACCCTGCTGGACCTCCTCTTCTTATTCCTCAATTTCACTGGCAATTGCCATGATAATATCAGATACTTTGGACCCTGGGCTTCATTCCATGCTCTTGCCCTATGGGCTTACCTGACCGTATTGGTACAGCGGCCTTGGGTACCCAAACCTTTTTCTTTGATGGTGATATCTTGAGATGATGTGTCTCAGCAGAAACATCAGTATGTTGAAGAGAAGTATGCTCCCCATGGTGCAGATTGACTACAGTATCAAGTAATTTCTTCATCTTTTCCTCGAAGACTTTAGGAATATCTTTGAGATAGGTGATTGATAGAATTCTTGGACACAGTCGTGACTTAACCAGTCAATAATCTGCGGGTCTAGTAATGGTAGAATTGGTAGTGACAATAGCGGTATCACCTCTGCTCCCCAAACGGAACCAGATGGGAATGCGAGCGGGCAGGTTTTTATTTGACTTTTGAGATCGTTTGACAGATCTAACATCCTTTAGAATTTCTTTCTTCATGCGAAGGGATATTACACGTCCCACTCATTTAAGTAATTTACTAACTAAACAACCTTTCTTGGCAGCTAGCCTCTTGAAAACTGAACTGACTCGGGTGATAGGAGTTGACTTCTTTCTCTCCTCACCTTGCCCATGAAGTGATGGTAAAGTAGCAGCAATTTTTTGGATACTCTTGTACCCATTGGTAGTCATTAAAGGATAGAATATACTTCCTCGCAGGAGTGGATAGGTCTTCGACAATGCTGGCTCAACATGGTGAGGATCTTTATCAACAGGTATCTCCTTAGGAGTCTGAGCTTTAGTAGCCCTCCGAACCCTCCTATTATGGTTTCTCCTTTAGGTTCGAGTTAGTGGTATAGTCCTTGAGCTTGATTCGATTTCAAACACTGACGGTGGGATGACCAAACCTTCAGTGGGTCTTCAAAGATCATAATTTCTTTTCCCTTAGCAGTAATGTGAACAACAGGCTTAGTAGGTGTTGTGGTGGCAGTAGTCTTGACCTTCTTGTAAGAAGGAAAATCCTGAGGGCTGTTCGAGTTAAACTCGGCAGATCATTCTTGAACCTTTGAAGCGAAGAATTTCATTATGAAAAATGGGGCTTTCTAGAGAACGACCTCAAGATCCTCAAATCTTGCTCCAAACTTGATGGTGTGAGCAACATTGCGGGCATCGCGGCTCATCGGTAGGTTGCAAGAAAAAGTGAGCATTGGGTACGCCATTGCAGCATCTTTGCTCTGGGGTTAGCTATTTGGCCAAAACCTCGTGATCTTAGTGAAAGTAATAAAAATTAATAGAGGTCGATTTGTAGATCGGGTAATTCTTTATTTAGTTTGTGGGGATTTTAAAAATTTTTAGTAAAAGTAGATTAAAAGTAGAAACATTTAATTGAAAGAAAATTTTAAAGTGAGCACAGCACGACACAATCTGATATAATTTACAAAATAGCAAATCAAAGTTGAAAAGGAGATGTGAAGTGTTTATGACCCAGCGCAGGACCAAATTAACAACACACAATTCCCAGGTGGAACTAGTCCACCAAAAGACTTATTGGGAGTCTGACGCCACACGAAGACTAAAAAGTCCTTAATGGCCTCCTAAACCTCCTTATTCGAAGGTGTTTGAAAATACTGTCCTGAAGTCCAAAGAGTTGACCGAACCTTCCCAAGAAAGAAATGGGTAAGGTATGTCAACGGATAAGGGTAACTTGGTTCATGAGGGACATAAACACATTAGTGATATGTGACAATAACATTTCTTGACTTAAATAGAAAGAGAAGCTCTTCCCCAGCGAAGTCGCCAGAAGCTGTCGACACTATTTTAATTAAGGAGTTGCGTGCTGGAAGCTATCAATCATTGGAATCGAAATCATGTCGCCCGCTTC
>NEWO01000872.1:35115-45561 GCA_003013225.1 Phalaenopsis aphrodite
CTTTAAAGTGTAAAATCACCAAAAATATACATAAAATACATATTTAAAAAAACATATTATTTTCGTTTATCAAAATCCCCGAAACTTAAATGTTACTTGTCCTCTAGTGACATTTTTATTGCATAAAAGCATATGACTTAGGATAGGGATCAACTCATAACTTATATACTTCAATTTAATAATTAAAATAACAAAGTATTAAGAAAAACCTTTAATATTTAAGATCTAAACTCTAAGTCTAAGAGTTTTTAGTAATCAAATTTAACATTTCTGAATCTCTATTCATTTCAAGAAGAGTTGCAATTTATCATATTAAGGATATTTAGAACATTCATATGAAAAAGAACTTTAGGAAAACTTTACTATTAATACTACTAATATTCCAATACAAGATTGGAAAATGTAATAAAGCTCCTTCCTTAAGTTTATTCAAGTGAAACCAATTTATTGATTAAGCATCCCCTCAAGCTTCTCCTCACTTTATTTTTCTTTTCTTTTCTTTTCTCCTTTTCTTTTCTTTTAGGATCTTTTTAATCCTTTTTTTTCTTTTTTTAAAGTGAGGATTACTATATCTGGATAGCCTTTAATAGTTTTTAACTTCACTATCATTTTCTTAATATTAAAATTCCTACCTTTCTTCACTTAATAAATTCATATCAGTTTATAATTTTTCATAAAGTTTCATTCTTTTCTTCTTACATGAAACTCTAAAATTCTTAACATCTCAAAAATACAATTTTCTTTACTTTAAATATAAAAACATAATCTTATCCTATCATACCAAATATCTTAACTTTAGCATTGACCTTCATTAGTAAAAACGTTTTACCTAAATTTACCATAATATTTATAAACATAAGTATAATCATTTAAAGCTTAATCTCAATATCCTAGGTCATGTTAAATTAATTTTAAAAATATAGTTAATTGA
Organism: Phalaenopsis aphrodite; assembly: GCA_003013225.1. Classification (NCBI taxonomy): domain Eukaryota; kingdom Viridiplantae; phylum Streptophyta; class Magnoliopsida; order Asparagales; family Orchidaceae; genus Phalaenopsis; species Phalaenopsis aphrodite. The sequence goes on from NEWO01000872.1 coordinate 36,047, forward strand.
GGAAAAACAAATTTTAGTTTATTTCTTTTAAAAAGAAAATTTTTTTCCCCTCAAACTTATGGTTTTAAGTAATTTTAAAAATATTTTAGTACAAAATTTAGTAGGGGAAAGAAAATAATAAATGCATGAAAATAAAAACTGACATGTAAAAGATTTCTTATTATGAAGCTGGTTATGGTATACTGCAGGCACTAACTTTAAAAACATACATACATGTTTTAAAGCATTAAATGAGACATAATATATTCTACAGAATTTGCTGAAAATTAAAAAATAGAAATACAAAAACTAAAAGATAAAAAATGAAAATACTAAAAATATAGAAAAAGTAAAAATCTACTGTTACTTTTACAATTTCAGTCCACAACACAACATAAAAGTTTTTACTTCAACAGTTCCCAAATGAAAGTACATCACAATACGATCACAAATAATAAACAAACATCAAAACAAACTAAACTAAACTCATAAAAATATCACTTTTAATCGTCTTCCTCATTAGCATCATCATCATCTTCCTCTTCCTCATCTTCATTATGAATATGAACATAAGGAGTGATACTGGGGCAAGGAGGAAATTCCACCTTGGGCTCACCCCTAAGATGTAAATCTATATCATGTTGAACTCTTCTCTACTGATATTCATCATTATAAGCATTTATTACTCCAATTTCTCCAATTTGACTCTATATATTAATTATTTCCATTTATTGAATCATAAGTTGGCCCATAATGCTTTCCAATAAAGCAAATCGAGAAGTAGATGCTCCTACAGCTCATGTAGAGGGTGTATCCCTTCTACAACCTCTAAATTAAACAAATGATTCCACTCTCTGAATTATATGCCTCCCAATAGAATTTTGTGATTGTGGTCTTTCTTCATTTCTATGGGACTCTACCCCTGATTGCTCACATAAAGTGAAAATCTGGGTAGGATATCCCAAACCACTAGCTGTAGAACTACCAGCTATACTTTGAGTATGATGAACTATAAGTGCACTAACATTTCTTGCTTCCATGTTCTAAATGCAGTAGTTCAACACCACTCTATCTTTTGTCACATCAGCAAGTTGATTTGTTGGTAATAACTTAGCAGAAATGAAGTGATGACTTACCTTTGACTGACTAGTCAATAAAGAAGCAAAGCAGTTAATTATTTTGTTATTCTTAATCTTTCATTCTCCTTTTCCATCAGTCAAAAACAAAAATACTTCATCCAGTGTTGAATCAGTCATCACGAATGTAGCATACTCATCATGATATATACAGTCCTTAGCCTATAAAAAGTATTGATACGATTAATATTAAATTCTACTTGCTTACCTCTAACCAAGATGTGATCACCCTTAGTGAACCTCAGGTTAACATAGAACACCCAAATCATGGGGACAATTGCTACTGCAGTGAAGTAGCAAAATCTTTCCCAATTTGTGGCAAGGATCAACCTTTTGATCTCACCACCATTCTTGGATCAATCTTCTGGTCTCTATTTGTGTATTATAACTATGTTGGGTGTTGAAGTTAATGAATCTTTGTCAATCGAAATTCTCGAACAGCCTTCCTCTCTTCACTTCCATTGGAAAATCTATGAAAATCCAAAAAAATTCAAAATAAATTATTAAACCAAAGATATAACTCCTCAAGAAAGATTATTTGGTAAGAAACTTTTCACCTTGAGTTTTCTTCAAGTTATTCATAAAAAATCCCAAATTTTGGATCTTTCACAATGTAGGAGAAATCCATGGTGAAAATAAAAAATTTCTATGTTAAAGTGAAGTTCTTACCAAGAGAATATGAAATCTATGATTCTTGGCTTCCAAAATTTTCTCTATCATCCTCAATGTAAATCCCTAGGTCAAAGTTTAGAGGTAGGAGATGGCTGATACACCTAAAATATATAGTCTTTTTAGAAACATATTTATACTTACTTTTGAGGTATTGCGCTTTAATGTTATTTATTTGTGTGTTTTTGTTTCAGGTACAAGTAAAAGTGATGAAAAATGTTAAAAGGAGTGAAAAAGGATTAAATTTGGAGCAAACATGCAAAAAAGGTGCAAAAGAGTTTTGGCGCCTAGAAGCTAAATCTGGCGCTTCAGCGCCGGCAAAATAGATAAGGCCTCGCTTAAGCACCAGAGGCCCCACGCTTAAGTGTCAGAGGTAGTTATTTGACAATATAAATCATTTTGCTAAATTTTGAAAGGAAATTTGAGGCACCTATTGGCTAAAGAGGGTGGTTATGACCACTAGAAGAGAAAATATGATTAAAAGACTTGCGAGAGGAGGCATCTCTTGGAGAATACATCAAATTTGGACACATTTTGAAGAGTTACCAAGGCATCTCTTGGAAATTTATATAAGAAGCAAGTTAAGACTTTTAGAAGTGTGCTTGAAAAGGGGGAGTCCTGGGAGGTTCTTGAAGAAGTTTGTGCAGGAATGTTTGGAGAGATTTTCAGGCAGCACAAATTTACTTTATCATTTTTGTTTTTAGTTTATTGTAAGATTTAAGAATATTGTAAAAGAGAAGAGATTTAAAGGAACTTCAAGAAATTGGTGGAGGATTTAAGATAAGTTTTTATCTTTATTTTTAAACTACTTTTGGTTTTAATCGAGACTTCTTGTTGATTTGAGAATGATTTCAACTTTTAAACTAAAGTGTGGTTTTGATTTCTCCATAAATTCTGAGTATTTTTCCTTATATTTCTCCTTAAAAGGCTAGGTAATTAAGGTGTTCGATGGAAGTTGTGGAGAGTGTTAATCTTTAATGTTGGAAGAAGTTGTGATGATTTAATTCCTTGCACTTCATTTACTTCTTGATCTGGCATATCTAGATGTTAAAATTTTTTGTGAGAACATGTAAGAACCGTGTCAGTATTGTCTCAGTCAACAATTGGAAAGAATCACATGAGGTTGTATGAATGAGAATGTAAATCATATGATTAAGTGCAAATAAATAGGGAAATAATCTTTGAAGGGTGTAGAGTTAGAAGACTTTAAAGTGTTAGATTAAAGCCCTAATCTTGGGTTATTGTTTTAGGTTCTAATATAAGATGTTAGCCCCCAGGTGGAGGGAATCGAGGGAACTCTAGAGTGAGAGCTGGTATCTTCCTTGCCTAGCTGGTCTTCAGAACTAATCAAACTTTAAATTAACTAATGTTTATTATAGCATCTGTAGTAAAGGTAAAGAATAATATTGCTACTATTTGGCACAGCACAAATTGCATACTTCCACACAAAAATCCTATACATATTACTGATTCATGATAAGAAGAAAGATATTTTCATATTATGTGCTTTTATTTTACATAAACTCAAGTTATCTTTAGAAGTTCTTATTTTTTTGTCAAAATACAAAAAATTCCAAAAAGATTTGAATTTTAATTACTGTAAATATATATATAACTTAAGTAATTGTCTTTTTTAAATAGAAAGTTAGTTGTTTAATATTGCATATTGTGAAATTCCCAAGAGTTTGATATTCAGGTCTTAATCAAAAAGTCTTATATTACTTGATAAAGATACAAATACTTGTGTAGTATCCCAATATATATATATATATATATTAAAAAGTTAAATTCTTATTTTCTCTAAGATCAAGTTTTTGGTATTGTTGCCATGTAAGGAAATACATATGAAAAATATAATCAAAGACCTGTTATACTATTGAATATAAACAGTCGAAATCATGTTTTTGGCGTCGTTATCAGGGAATTGATTGAAAGAAAATTTCTATCTTAGAAAGCATTATTTAAACTTTAAGGGTTATTGTAGGAATTTATTATTATAGTATTTTATTTTTGTGTATTTTATTTTATGTTAGTGTATGTGTAGTTCAGGTTCTGAAGGACTAGTGCCCTACAATTCTGAATTAGAAAGAACTGTTAAGAAATTCAGATAAAGCAAAAAAATTAAAAATTTTGAAAAATCTAAAAGAATTACAGAAATGGCAAACCAAAATGATCAAAATGCTGAAATTCATCAAGAATTTAGACCTTTAAGAAATTATGCCAACCCAACGGTAGATGAAATTCATTTTAGTATTCAAAAACCTAATGTAGTGGATAATTCATTTGAAGTTAAACCCGCTATTATCCAATTGATATCAACTAATCTGTTTGAGGGATCACCAACTGAAGATTGAAATTTACATCTTGCAAAATTTTTAGAATTGTGCGCTACATTTAGATATGTTGGTGTATCAGATGATGTCATAAGACTTAGGTTATTTCTTTTCTCACTGAGGGATAAGGCTAAGATGTGGTTGAATTCTTTGGCACCTGGATCTGTCAGAACTTAGGGTGGTTTAGCACAAAAGTTCCTTGCTTAATATTTTAAACCATCAAAAACTGTAAAGCTTAGAAATGATATTATATCTTTTAATTAGTTTGAAGGGGAATCTATTTATGAAGCATGAGAATAATTTAAAGAAATCTTAAGAAAGTGTCCACACCATGTTATACAGATTGGTTAATAATTCAAAATTTTTATAATGGATTAGCTAGGCCTCTTAGATCTATTATCAATGTCGCTGCTGGTGGTTCATTGATGTTAAAACCATTTCATTACGCTTATGCTTTAATTGAAGAAATGAATACCAACAATTTTCAATGGCCTTCTGAGAGGGTGAATCTTAAGAAAGTAGCCAATATTCAAGAATTTAATGCATTTAATATGTTAGCAAATCAAGTTGCTGCAATTTCAAGAAAGTTAGACCAACTTAGAATGAATTTTTCTCAACCAATTTCTATGATTAAAGAGAATTCATTAGGCCAAATGGTAGATTTCAAGAATCATTAGAAACTTGGAATGCCATAAATAACAAGCAGAATAACCCATATTCAAATTATTATAACGTAGGTTGGAAGAACCATCCCAACATTAATTGGAATAATACTACGGGTGACAATAATGAGCAATGGGGGAACAATCAAGTAAACCCATTAGAAAACTGGAACAACCAAGGGAAGAATAATTATATATCTACTTATCCTTCAAGTTTCAATAGAAATCCACAATTTAAGGAATATAATTTATCTATAGAAGAAGTGGTGTTACGAATGGGAAATCAATTACAAAGTCATAGAGCTACAATTAGAAATATTGAGAATCAACTTGGACAAATCACAAATTCATTAAGTAATAGATCCTAAGGAACACTTCCTAGTAATACTGAAACAAATCCAAAAGATCAGAATAAAGAGGAAGTAAAAGTCGTTTAACTTAAAAGTGAAAAAGAGTTGGAAGGTAAGGTTCAAAAAGAAATTGAAGTAGAGAGAGAAGAAATTGAAGAATCAAAAGAGAATGCTCAAAAAAATTCTGAAAGACCAATTTCTATGCTGAAAATTAATTTGGAAAACCACCACCTCCATTTCCTCAGAGACTTTGTCAACAAAAGTTTGATAAGAAATTTTCAAAGTTACTGAAAATTTTTAAGAAGCTTACCAATAATATTCCATTTGCTGAAGCCTTAGAGCAAATTCCAAGCTATGTAAAATTTATAAAGGATATTCTCAATAGGAAAAGGTAGTTTGAAGATAATGAAACTTTGCACTTAGTGAGGAGTGTAGTGTAATTATTCAGAAAAAGCTTTTTGAAAAGCTAAAGATCCTGGCAGCTTTACTATTCCATGTGCGATAGAAGACATATTTTGTGGGAATACCTTATGTGATTTAATTGCAAGAATTAAACTTATGCCATTATCAATATTCAACATATTAGGATTAAGAGAAATAACCCCTACTACTATAACTTTGCAGTTAGTAATTCGTTTGATAATGAACTATAAAAGAGTTATAGAAGATGTCTTAGTGAAAGTGGATCAATTTATCTTTCCTGTTGATTTCATTGTGTTGGATGTGGAAGAAAATAAAGAGATAACTATCATTTTGGGGAGACCTTTCCTAGCCACAGGAGGAGTAATGATAGATGTGCAGAAAGGGGAATTAATAATGCGTGTCAATGATCAAACTGTTACTTTTAATATTTCAAGATCAATGAAGTATCCTGTAAAAGGTAAGCGGATAAATGTTATAGAATAGATGTTATAAGATATTTGAGTGAATGTCATTTAAAAACTAATTATGAAGAAAATTTTGAAGTAAAAGATTTGGAACACGAGCAAGAAGAGGATTTAGATCAATGTGAAGATGTTTTTAAGGAAGATTCAAATTATGTTCAAGAAAGTTTTGAAATTTTGGACGCCATAGGAGAAGATAAATCATTTGTCCATCAATTGAAAAACCTCAAGAACTTGACTTGAAGTTACATCCTAATGATTTAAAATATGCCTTTTTAGGTGATTCTTCTACTTTACAAGTTATAATTTCCTCAAAGTTAACGATGGAAGAAGAAGAAGGATTGATGAAAATTTTAAAAAATTTTAAGAAAGCCTTTGGATGGACAATAGAGGATATTAAAGGAATCAGTCATTCAATTTGTATGCATAGAATTCATATGGAAGAGAACTTCAAACCCATGGCTGGTCCTCAAAGGAGATTGAATCCTGTTATGAAAGAAGTAGTAAAGAAAGAAATTTTGAAGTGGTTAGATGTTGGAATTATCTAACCTATTTCAGATAATGCATAACTTAGTCCAATTCACTGTGTTCCTAAGAAAAGATGAGTAACTGTGATTGTGAATGAACATAATGAATCAATACCAACTAGAAAAGTCATAGGGTGGAGAATATGCATTGATTATATAAAAGTAAACCTTGCCACTAGGAAATATAATTTTTCACTACCCTTTCAAGATCACATGCTCTAGTTGGGCATAAATACTTTTATTTTCTACATGGATATACTGGTTATCAATAAATTCAAATGACTCTTTAAGAACAAGAGAAAAAAAGTTTTACCAATCTTTATGGTACATTTGCTTTTAAATGAATGCCCTCTGATTTATGTAATGCCCCTGCTACATTTCAAAGATGTAAGATGGAAAAAAAATTGTGATTTAATTGAAAAAGAGATTGAAGTCATTATGGATGATTTTTTAGTGTTTGGAAATTCGTTTGACTCATGTTTAGAACATTTATCAAAATTTCTTAAGCATTGAGAAGAAACAAATTTAGTCCTAAATTGGGAAAATTGACACTTCATGGTAGCTAGAGGAATTGTATTAGGACATTCAATATTAGAAAATGGTATGGAAGTAGATCCTGCTAAAATTCAAGTGATAGCCAATTTACCTTATCAAACAAATGTAAGAGAAATTAAGATTTTTTTAGGCTGGATTCTATAGACGATATATTAAAGACTTTTTAAAAATTCCTAATCCTTTATGCCATTTAATGGAGAAAGATATAATATTCAATTTAAAGAAGAATACCTAAAAGCTTTTAGGTTATTAAAATAAAAATTAGTCACTGCACCAATTATAATTTCACCTGATTGGGGAAAATCATTTGAACTGATGTGTGATGCTAGTAATTATGTTATTGGAGTTGTTTTAGGACAAAGATATGATAAAATTTTCAAATTAATTTACTATGCTAGTAAAACTCTTAATGAAACCAAAATTAATTATACAAGAACAGAAAAAGAGTTAATAGAAATAATATATACCTTTGATAAATTTAGATCATATTTAATTGGAACTCCTTGTGTAGTACATACATATCATTCTGCTATTAAATACTTAATGGAAAAACCAAGACTTATAAGATGGATTCTTCCTTTACAAGAGTTTGATTTTATAATAGTAGATTGTAAAGGAACTAAAAATAAAATTGCTGACTATTTGTCCATACTTGAGTTTGAGAAACCACTCTATTTTGAATAATTAATTAATGAATATTTTCTAGATGAAAAATTATTCAATATTAATGAGTGGCGTGTTTTGTGGTATGCCAGCATTGTGAACTTTCTTATTAGTGATATTATATCCTATGAAATGACATACCAACAGTAGAGGAAATTTATTTCTGAAGCTAAGAAATATTTTTGAGATGACTCATTTTTATATAAACAAGAAAATGATCTGATTATTCGAAGATGTGTAACTTTAGAAGAAACTTATGAAATTATCAAAAAATGTCATAATTTTGATTTTTGGGGACATTTTCATGTTGATAAAAAAATATACAAAATTTTACAATCTGGATTTTATTGGCCTACTATCTTTAGAAATGTTAATGCTTATATAAAAACTTGTGATAAATGTCATCGAGTAGGCAATATTTCTAGAAAAAATGAGATGCCCCTCTATTATATGCTAGAAGTTGATATATTTGATGTTTGGGGATTAGGTTTCGTGGGACCACTTATACCATCTTTCTGAAATTTACATATACTGTTCGCAGTGGAGTATGTGGTGAGTTTAAGTGTGAATTACTCTTTAAGAAGTGTTGGAGAGGGAGAGAAGTGAGATTTCTTTTTCCTAAATTTCCTAAGAGAGGCTACAAGAGATTTGCTTTGAGAAAAAATTTCAGATAAGTGTTTTTTGTTAATTATTGTTGTATGAAATTTATTATATATATATAATTTGTGTTTTATTATATCTTTCTCATGAAGTCTGAGTAGTTTCTTTTATCTTTTTCCCTGCTCTGAGATATGGTGGAATAAGGAAATAATTTGGATGTGCGAATGTTAAAATTTAAAATAAATTGTGATGGTTTCTCAACTCTGCTCTTAATTTACTTTTCGATATGTCCAATTGAATTGTTAAAATAAGTTGTGAAACATATGATCTGGGAAATAGAGTATGAGTTCTACAATAGAGTGAGAATCACATTTAAGTCCGTGAATGAGTATTTCGTTCAAGGAATTAAGTGAAACTAAATAGGAAAATATACATTTTTGGGTGTAGAATTGGAGATTTCTAGGGTGATAGATTATAAATCATCAATTCAACTTAGTGTTTAAAAACTAAAGCAAGAGTTAGCCTTCAGAGGAAAGGAAGTGGGAGCTCTGAAGTGGGAGACAATATCCTTCTAGGCTAGCCACGGATATAGGGACTAAACCTAAAATTAGCCAATGATTTTCTATAACACTGAATCATAGTAGAGAATTAAAATTTCTTCTATTTAGCACAATACAAATTTAGACCACTTATCTTATCTCATTTCACCAAAAACTCATTATATTGGGAATGATGGTTGTTCATATTAGAAAACTTTATCCCATAAATATAGTTAGTAGTTACTATTTTAAAACTCTGCATTTAAATTTTATGGTAGTTAATAATTTAGTTTTGATAGAATCTTAAACATTCAAAAGTAGTGACAGTAATTTCATTTTATTTCTGTGATATTTGAGACTTAAATAGAAAGTTTAATATTACTTGATAATAATACATATACTTGTGTATAATCCCAAATTTAAGTGCTTAACATTATTATTCATAAAATATAACGTCAAGTTTTTGGCACCGTTATAAACCGGAGTCAACTTTATAAATTTTACACAACTATATTTAATCAGGATCAAGTTTTTTACGCCGTTGCTGGGGAAAGTATCGGTAAATTAAATAGATTTGGTAAATTAGGAAATTTAGAGATAAAATATAAAATATCAAAA
>NEWO01000872.1:53296-67976 GCA_003013225.1 Phalaenopsis aphrodite
TTAAACTCAAATATTCAATCTCTAGTTCATATTTTCCCTCCAAAAATGAATTGAAACTCTACCAATTTAATTCATATGGCTTCCAATTCCCCTGATAATCCTAGAATGCGAGTTTTCAATCGGCGAAAGTTTATTAGTGTGGAAGCGCAGCGAAACGTCAACAAGTTGCTGATGAAGAAAAGATTAATAAAAAAACGAGGATTTGTAAATCGCAGATTGAATAATCCCATGATGGATATTGAAGAAACGATAGTGCGACAAAGATGGGAAGTGCTGTGCTACACTACCGCCGCCGTGGAGGTTCCAGTGGTGAAATAATTTTATGCGAATTTGCATAGAATCATCCATGGAGTTGTTTATGTGCAAGGAAGATGGATTACTTTCACTCTTTCATGGATCAATGAATTATATATGATAGAGAATGTTCATGTCTGCCACTCTTCCAATTTTGTCCCAACGAGAAACCAGATGAATGAGATTTACCAATATTTAACGGACAAAACTGACGACTGGGAAACAAGAGAAAACAACTATGTTAGTTTTTCTGCAACACTCCTGAAACCCATTTAGAAACATTGGCACTTTTTCATTTCTGTGAAACTGCCACCGACAATGAAGATTGGTAAAGTTTCTAAAGAAAGTGTCATTTTGAATTACTGCATCTAAAGGGGACTACCGATCGACATTGGATCTATAATTCTGAAGTCGATTTTGGGCCTGATCATTCATGGATCAACTTATGGGCTTGGATACCCCTCCAAAATTTTCTCACTTTGCAGTCAGTTCCAAGTGTCCTATGAAAATTGGGAAAAGGTACTGCTACCTTGAAAGTCTCTGGATCCAACTGAGAGATTCCCATTTTTTGAAGATGAAAATGACATGACAATTATAGTAGATCAAGCATCTCAGAATTCACTGCCAGTTTAACTCTTAGTCCCTGATAAGTCTCTGGTGATCTTACACCGAATCAAGAAATTGGAAAAGGAGGTACAAAATGTCATGATGCAATTAATAATATCTCTGATTTCTTTGATCATCTAGATTGGAGGGTGAAGGAACATTTCGAGCACTCTGGGCATTTAGAAGATAGCTTGATACGACTAATGAGGAGGATGAAGTTAATAGAAGAGGATTCCACTGAAGAATTTCCATTCCGACCCTTCTACAACCTCTTCGTTCATGTACAATCAATGGGTAATCTTAGAGGATAATCTAGTACCGAGTCTGAAGATTAGTAGATTTATATTACTACCTATCTGTCTATCTATGTATTTTGATTTGAACTTTGTCTTTGCTTTGCTTTAGAATTATACTTTTAGATCTCTGTATAGTTGAGACTAAGCATATGATGTTTTACTTTCAGCATTTTGAGTGTTGTGGCTTGGATTGCGACACTAAATTAATGTATTAAGGTTAAGAAAATACCAAACTTAGGTGTGTTATGTAACGTACATTGTGCACTTTGGAATTTATATATAAATGTGATGTTTTGTGTTGTGAAAGCTTATATGTGCTAAGTACATCATTTAGTCACTTAAAATTATGTCTATAATGATTAAAAAGATGTCGTAAAGGCTTGAAATTGATCAAAATTGCAAAAATCCAGAATTTAGACAAAATCAATAGAACCTGCCGACGGGGCCCTTGACGCCACCGACGACGCCCTCGACCTCGCTGACGACGCCCTTGACACCGCCGACGATGCCCTCGACGTCGCCGCCGACGCCCTCGACACCGCCAATGATGGATTTTCTCCGAGACTAAAGTTCAAAATTCTAATAGAGTGCACGGACAGTGCCATCGACCTCACCGACGGAAAGATCACGAAAAACACCTTTAATCGCAATTTTGACCAGTCAACCTCCACTATTCATCATTACCTTCCTCCTAAAAATGCCATATTCGACCTAGGGTATGAGAGATCTTGGATTGGGAGGTGATTTCAAGATTTTTTTACACCGTATTTGATCTTCTCTAGGTAAGAGCTTCACTCCAAGTTAAAAATATTTTATTTTCTCAATGCGATGGCTCGAACAAAATTTACTTCCATATTTAAAGGAAAGAAGTGCATACAAGATCAAGTTTTTGAAAGTCTGGGAGGAGAAATTGAAAAAGTTATTGCCGAGCGGAGGTGGGAAAACTTTTGTTACACCACCAATAAAGAAGTTGTGAAGGAGTTCTACGCCAATGTGATTTATTCTGATGACGAAATTGTTCAAGTGCGTGGATTTCCTGTTGAGTTTACTGCCACCCGCATCAACACTTTTTATGAAGTCGTAAACTCTTATAACTGTTAATATGAATCCTTTAGTACAATGGAATGCCCCCTTAATGATGTAATAAACTTTCTCACTGATGGGTAAGGAACATGGAAGATAAAGCAACAAGAACAGGTAAATTTTTCTGCTCTATGCTGAATGCCTCCTCTAAGGCGTGACACTATTTCATTTCCTCTACTCTGTTATCGACCTACCACCATAGTGAAGTAACTAGAGCTAAAGCTATTCTGAATTTCTGTATTCAGAATAGTAGAATTATAAATGTGGGGAGAATAATTCTTAAGAATATATTGACTACGACAAGAAGTGAGACTAGTGGAGGTCTAGGAAATCTTGGACTTGTTTATACAATTTTCAAACTTTATGGAGTGGAAAGTGAAGATAAAGAATGGGTTTATCCTATGAAACCCATTAGTAAGGCTAATTTAAAAACTTATGATTCCCCTAAGAAATGGAGAACTGGGAGTAGAAGTCAAGAATCTTCTACTAGTAGAGGTGTTCCCTCTACAAGTTATGACCTTCCGCCTTCTAGTTCCCCTACCCTCTCTGATTTGATGAATGAGTTGACCTTGCAGTGTTAGAGCATAGACTTGATAAGTGTAAGGATTGGAGGATTAGAACATTAACATGACTATGATAGTGAGTACCTTCAGAGGCATTCAAATTTTGAGGTAGCTTATTATGAAGCTTAGGCCCGACACTACAGAGGTGAGCCTGATGTTACATTTCCTGAATGCCTACGATATACTCAGTATCAACCCAATCTACCTGGTGATCAAGGTGATGAAGATATAGCTTGGGATTTTGATATTGAATGAAATTGATGTACTTATATTTGTATTTTTATTTTTGTGATCTTTTATAATAGAAATGGATGTTTGTGTATTTAGACTTTCATTTTTATTATTTTGTGTACTAAGATAATTTTAATTTTTATTATAAAGTTAATGTTTTGGTGAAATGTGCATGTGTAGTTCAATAGATACTGAGTAAAATAATGGATTGTAATTTGATTTTTATTCCGCATTTTAATTTTAATTGTTTAGTATTGTGGTTGTGTTAGGAAATATTGTGCTTATTTAATATTTTAATTTTATACTTATTTCAAAATTTTATTACCTAGAAATTCCTCGAATGATTTTTATGTGTAGAAAGCTCCTAATATTACAGATCAGGTGAAGTAAAAATTTGAAAAGGCATGTAGAAATTTCATAATGATGAGAATGCATACAATACTGAGGTATGATTTATATTTATAGTTTTTCTTTCCACATGTATTATTTCATATTTAAAAATTTAGGTTTGGGGGTGAAGAAAAAGATTAACTATGAAATGTCCTCTATTTCAATATTTTCAAAAATTATTTATATGATTTTATGTAGTGAATTTAATTTAGGTAACTATATTTTTGTAACCATTTAAATATTATGTTAGATTTAAAGAAATATTTTTGTAATGAAAATTAATTTTGTAACTTAAGATATTTATTATAAGAGAATAAAATTATAGTTAACTATTTAAAGTAAAGGAAACTATATTTTGAAGTATCAAGAATCAGGAAATTTATTTGAGAAGAAAAGATTGGGGCTCAATGATGTAAAAACTTTAAAATATTTATAAGGTAAAGGATTGCTTTGAGTTTCAAATTTAGGGAAAGAAAAGTGAAGGTTAAAATCCTTAAAGGCTATCCAGATATAGTAATCCTCACTTGAAAAAATAAAAAGAAAGGATTGAAAATAATCCCTGAAAAGAAAAGAAAATTATATAGGATTGAAAGCAATCCAAATGAAAAAGAGAAAAGAAAGAAAAAATTATGGGGATTGAAAGCAATCCAAATGAAAAAGAGAAAAGAAAGAAAAAATTATGGAAGTGAGGAGAAGCTTGAGGATATTCCTAATTAAAAATTGGTTTCACTGGACCTACCTAAAGGGAAAACTTAAATACACTCTTGAACTTATATTTATGGAATAGGTCTTTTACTAGTAGAGTTCTCATGAAGTTCCTATGTTTTGGATATTCTAAGTGACTTAATATTGCAGCATATAGTCATTCTTGAAATAAATAGAAGACTAGAACTCTTAAACTTGATGACTAGATAATCTTGTGGCTTCAAAGTTAATTCAATTACTTGAATTTTTTCTGAAAATCTCACTATGATATTTATTTAAGTCAAACTTATAGTATTTCTGAATCAAAACTTTACTGTAGTAGATCATAACTTTTAGGTAGTACTAAAATTACTTGAGGATAAGTAATAGTTAAGTTTGGAGGATTTTGACCCAAGAAAAATATGTTGAGATCTTCATACCTATTTTATATTGTTTTTGATGATATTGCACTTTAAATAAAGGTATTTTTGATGTTTTGTTGCACGAATGATGAATTAGGGTCATTGGAGCAAAAAGATGCAAAAAGGAGCAAATTTGGAGCAAAAAAGGACAAAATTGTGGAAATTTGAACTAATCCGCCGACGGCGCCCTCGACCCTACCGACGACACCCTCGACCCCGCCGACAGCGCCCTCGACCCTGCCGATGGTGAGTTTTTCTCGAGACTACAGGAAAAATTATTCAAAAGTCTGCAGATGTCGCTCTCGAGGCCGCTGACGGCGAGCTCGGCGGTTATGCCTACTCAAGACTAAATTTTGAAGGGATGCTTAGGAAACTCTTGGGAAAGCTCATCCACAACTTTAAAAGACTATTTTGGCCAAAAATTGGAGAGACTGGAGAAGGGGGGAAAGAATCTAGGGAGTAAACGAAGTGCTAGAGAGAGTTCCTAGAGATTAGAAAGGTTCTAATATTGTGAAGAATTCTTCGAGAGATTGTAAGAGTGGAGGGAAAGTGAGAGATTTCTTCCTCCTTGCTACTTCGAAGAGTAATTCTGTATGCTGTAAAGAAAGGAAGAGATTCAGAGGAACTTCGAGGACTGTTCTTGGGAAGAAATTAAAGATAAGTTATTTACTTGTTGTAGTTTGTATGACTTTGATTTTATATATGAATTCTGAGTTTTGTTGTATTTTTCCCATGAGATCTGAGTAGTTTTCTCTATCTTTCTCCTTGTCTTGAGATTTGTGAAATGGTGATTTGAATTGGTGAAGCCATGAAAATGTTTAAGAAAATGTGATGATCTTTTCACTTTGATCTTAATTTACTTTCAATCTGGCCAAATGATTTGTTAAAATATGTTGAGTTTTACAACTAAAGTAAAGATTACATCCAAGATTCAGGGATGTCAAAGCCCTTGGAAGTTGGGTGCAAATAAATAGGGAAATAATATTATCGGTTATAGAATTGGAGATTTCAGAGTGACAGACTAAAATCCCCAATTCGGTCCTATTGTTTGGGTGTTGAAGTATAGATGTTAGCCCTCAGGTGAGGGGAACGTGAGAGCTCCAAAGTGAGAGCCGGTATCCTCCCAGCCTAGCCGCATATTCAGTAAACAAGCGTAGGATTTGTCAATGTTCTTTATGCCTGGACCAAAGGGTAAATAATATGTACGCTCCTATTTGACACAATATAAATTGAACTAATTCACTTTATCAATTCACTATAATTTCTTGACAAGGAGAAGGTTGCTTTTTTATATATTGAATATCACAATTAAACCCTCCTCAGTATCATTAGTTATTTAATAATTACTAAAATTATCTATTTATTTCAATTGTCTATTAGTGACAGATAAGCAAATTGAACTTCGGCGATGTGATTAATATATTGATTTTCTAAAATCTTAGTTCGCAGTTCAAAACCACTCCCAATGGGATCGGTATCTAGGACTCCATTAGAGCCCTATATTACTAAAGCGATATGTATACTTGCGTTGATAAGTGTGACTTTACAATTATTGAATATTTATTACGTCCATATTTATCTTATATTTTAAGCATATAAAAAGTTGCCGGTCAAAAAATGTTCACACCATGCTTTACTAAATTGATTCCTACCTCAAACTTTTTACAATGGATTAGTATGATCACTTAGATCTATTATAAATGCTGCTGCAGGTGGATCACTAATGTTAAAACCTTTTGATGAAGCATACTCTTTAATAGAAGAAATGACTACTAATAATTTTCAATGGCCCTCTGAACGGGTAAATCCTAAAAGAGTAGCTAGTATTCATGACTGTGATATAATGTCTATTTTAGCATCTCAAATTGCTGCTATATCAAAAAAGATTGATCAAATTGGAGTGAACTATTCTCAGATAACACTAGTATTAGAGGAAAATTCACTAGGGCAGATAATTAATACTCAATCATCTTATGAAACTTTAAATACTATAAATAATTGAAATAACAATCCCTATTCTATCTTTTACAACCCTGGATCGAAAAATCACTCAAAATTTTTGATGGAATAATTATAAAAATTCAATTAATTCCTTAGGAAATTTAAACAATCACAGAAATTCTAATTATCGACCTTATTATCCTCCTGGATTTAACTATAACCCTAACCCATAAGTTAAGGAAAAAAAGTTGACGATGGAAGAAGTAATGTTGAATATGGGAAATCAAATATAAAATAAAGAGGCTGCTATTAGAAATATTGAAAATAGATTTGGACATATTGCTACTGCACTTAGTAATAGACCTTCAATAAATCATTCAAAAAATCTTTCCAAGATAGCTTTAATCTTATCTGGGTCAATCTTGATTCCCCGATGACGAGCAACAAATCCTATAAATTTCTTGGAGATAATGTCGAAGACACACTTTAAGAGATTCATCTTCAGATTATATTGTCATAATCGTTCGAACACAATCCTCAAATCGTACAAATGATCGATTTTCTATTTGGTTTTGATGACAAGATAATCTATGTAGCACTCTACTTGGTTATGAATGAGGTCGTCAAAAATCTTCATCATTGCTCATTGATATGTTGCTCCTGCGTTATTTAATTCAAACGACATTACTATGTAGCAAAAGATCTTAATTGGTGTTTTGAATGTTGTAAGCGCTGCATCCTTTAGAGCCATCTTGATTTAGTTGTAACCTGAAGATCCATCCATAAAGGAGAAAATTTCATGTGTCGAAGTGATGTCCACAAATAACTCTAGTATCGGTAACGAAAATTCATCTTTCGGACATGCTTTATTTAATTCCCTGAATTCAACACACACAAATTTTTCCATTTTTTTTCTTAACTGGTACAATATTGGCTAACCATGTGGGGTATTGTTCTTCTCTTACAAAGTTAACATCTATCAATTTCTTTACCTCGATAATGACTTGTTGCTCTATCTAAAGGCGCACTCTTCTAGAAGCTTATTTTTCTTAGGTAATATCTCTGTCCACCCAAGTTTATGAACTGTAACTTTCGCTGATAGCCCTGACATTTCATCATAACTCCAGGCAAAGCAATCTTTAAATTATGGTAATAACTTTATCAACTCTATGGATTCTTCTTCGTTGAGTGAAGAACTTATTATGGTTGGCCATGTCTATTCTTTAGTACCGATGTTGATTTCTTTTAACTCATCAACTGTTGCCTTAATTTCTTCTTCAAATTTTGGTGGAGCATCACTTATTAACTTATATTGAGAATCTTCCTCTATATTGAGGCAATCCTCTTCGAATCTACTAGAAACAACCACGCAAAATTCTGAATCACTGACTGGTCCTACGGTACCAAATCTGAGACCTTCTTTTGAGTTAGGAGTTCGACTTTTAACATTCCACAATTTTTCAAGAATTTGTAATTTATCCTTTGACATTTGTTTTGACACATATCCCTGTTGAATTAATTTTTGTATACAAGGAGAAAAGTAACCAAAAGGTAATTCCATTAATTCATTAGAATCCTCTTCTAGATCTACATGATTTTCAAAACTAGTAGAAGGGGAAGCATAGTAAAACTTGATCATCTTTAAACTAACACTACAGACTTCCTTGACCTTTAAACTCTCAAACTTTTGAGGGTAGATTGGAGAAACGGTCATGGCATTCAAATAGTGGTTGATCTGATTGTACATCAACTCGTATTTGTCTTTCTCCATATCTTCCAAAGAGAACGTGTATTGAGGTTTCTTCTATCTTATAATCATCATTTGTTCCTCGGAGCTTTCTTCATCAGAACTTTCTTCCATATCGATGTTGATGGTCGGCCTAGTCCATTCAACAATTGTGTTTGTTCTTCCTTGTACACGTCCCCGACCTTGATATCAGGTGTATGGGCTAAGAGAACCTCTACCACCTCATTGTGAAGAGATGATAGTAGATCATTGAAGCAGAGTTGAATGGCTTATTCTTTGTGCCTCTTCTTAGTCTTCCACTTCATTTGAAACGATTTCATGAGAAAAGATGGCTTTCTTCGAGGTGCATAGTACGCAGCATCTTCATGAATGCCCACTTCATGAAATGAGAATGGTTGTAAATCCCCTTTAATACAATGTTTTTTGTCCTTCTTTAAAATATTTGATGCATTGATGTAAGGATGACGAAACCATGCTATGCTTGTGAATCTATGGTCGTCTAAGAAAAGCATTGAAAGAAGTTTTTGCATAGATGATATGAAATTTTACGATTTTAATAGTTCTCTAGCTTTCATTAATAGTGTAGTCGATCTAAAGGCCCTTTCTCCCATTTGATTAAATCCTCTTAACATCATTTTAACGATTGTAAGCACCTGAGCTTCAAAATCCAAATATGCCAATGTCTGTAAACTCATTAAATTTAGTGATGCTCATGGATCTACTAGAACTCTGGATAGTACATATGTGCCGATGTTTACGGAGATGCAGAGCAATCAGTTGTGAACAGTAGAGCCGAGCAACAAGTCTTCATCTGTGAAGGTTATCCCAGGCTATTCTTTTAATAAGTAAATTTGATTCAAGTATGTGCTAGCTAACTGCGCTAAGCAAATCTCTGAATCAAGTAAAGATGTAACCAGAGACTCTCTCATCTCTTTTGACATGATTAAAGCATAGTAAATGCATTGATTAGTCAACAATCTCGTAAGTTGAGCAAGTGCATTATAATCAACTTTGTATAATCCTCTGATTTTCACTTGGTTATGTAGCTCTTTCACTGGTAGAGGTGGATGTAGATCTTTCTGAGTGACTATTTATTTTCCTTTATCCATTGGAGTTGTTCTTGGAGGTAATACCTTCCCGCTCCTTAGATTTACTTCTGTGATTTCTTCTTCTTGAGATACTTCAAGCAAAATTTATGATATTTCTTTTTCATCGAAGAGATCCAAGTTAATAGCAAGTGGTGGACCATGACACTCGACGACTGGTTCCTCCATCCCAGTGCTATCGTAACCGATGTTGTCAACGTCTTCTTCACTCTTGTTAATAGGTTCATCAACCTTAAGTACGATTTGAGGACCAGTTTGGGAGTCGAGATTGAATTTAGATTGAACAAAATCAGTTATGTTATCATTAGAAACAGTTAAAACGTAGCCAAAATCTTAATCATTATATTCATAATACCCCGGTGGGGCAAAAAGATAATCATAAATGGTCAGGGGTTTGAGGATTTTCTTCCCCGAATCTGAGACAACCAATCTAATAGAGGCAACCCTTATTCTACCCATCGCGTTATTTGTCTTCATGATCTCGCTCTTTTCTTTCTCTTCTGGTTGTGATGATTTCTCTGGCAAGATCTCCATTTTAGGCTGAGCAGGCTGTAAACTTTGAGCGGCTGCCTGAGTTGAAGAGTTTTGAATTTGCTCAAGTATTTTCTTGGATTACTTGCTCCAAACTGTACTCCATCCATCTTTTTTCGCATACGGATCTACCAAAATGATTGGCTCAGCTGAAATCACATTCACAGAACCTTTTTTAGGTTCTTTTAAATATTCATTTGGGATTGTTATATTTCCTTCTTTGTAATATCTCTCGAGCCAATCCTTGAAAATGAAACAACCTTTCTGTTTTATGTCTCAACATCTCGTGGTAGGGACAAAAATTAGGATAGTCTTTCTTGTCAGCTTTTTCGAGCGTTCTAGGTTATGACAACCTAAATTATAGCTTTTTCATTAAATTTTTGAACATTTTTGGCACAACCTCATCTTTGAATGAATACACTCTTCTCTTTCATTCTATAAGTGTTGTACTTATTCTACTTTCTGCTTGGCGTGGTCTTCCCTGGTATGACTGTTGGTTAGATTGGCCATACTGCTACATTTGTTGTTGAGCATGCTGTAACGGTTGCTAGGAACTTTGGTGCTAATGCTCTGCCTGGATTTTTATTGGTTACTTTACCTTGTCAACTTTTACCACTGTTTTATAATTCTTTTCAAATACTATGGTTGTCCTGCATCTTTCTATTTTCTACTGAGAATCCATATGTTTAACTTCCTTCTGTAAATTGCTGGCTTTGCTTAAAAATTTCTTGAAGAACTTGATGGTGAGTCCCTTGAGCATGAAAGCTACTGAACCATGGATGCTTTTGAGTAGAATCTCGATCGCATATTATTCCCGTAGTTGAGTTTCACATTTCTTGCTAAAGTCTCTCCACCTCAAGATGTAATCCACTAAAGTCGTTAGGCTTTTGTTTCTCCATTATAAGATCTCTAATAAAAGCATGGTTTTGTGCTCCAGCAAACCTCTTCACAAATAGTTGTTCTAACTCAACAAAAGAATTGGCCAATCCGCTAAGTAACTCAACATACCAATCAAAAGCAATCCCTGAAAAGCTACTGATAAACTGTCAAAAGAGTAAGGCTTCATTTCCTGCAGTGTTACCACAACTGGCTCGAAAGTGTGCTATATACTACTTGGGATTTTCGGTCCTACCAAATTTCTTAAAGTTTGATGACACAAAACCCTTAGGGTAAGGTACAACATCAAACTCCTCCAGGTAAGGTCTACCCCTTGAAATTAATGCTCCACCCTTAGATTGGGCTAAGGCCTCCCGAACTTGTTGTTCGACCAATCGTTTAATATCTTTTTCCTGTATGGTGTTTGGTGAGGAATCTTTCTTTTGCTGCTCTTCTTCATTAGCGGAGGCAACTTCTCTTCGTTCATCGGTAATAAGTATTATTTCAGGTAGGTTAACCCTTGGAGAATCGATCCGCTAAGACTGAGATTGTCCATTAATTGTAGTCATTAATATGTATCGTTATCAAGTAATATATATCTTTTCCATTAAGCCCCAAATATCGAACCCACAAAGAATGTTCACAATATACATTTCTAAATAACAAATTTTCTATTTCAAAAAGGCAATTACTTAAACTATAGATCTTTTTATAGTAATTAAAATTTAATTCTTTTTGGTATTTTTGATATTTTGAGAAAATAGAAACAAATTCTAATAAAACTTGAGTTTATGTAAAAAAAGCACTGAATAAGAAATGCTTTTTTCCTTATCATGAATAAGTAATAAGTATAGGAATTCTATTGTGGAAGTATTTCAAATTGTGTTGCGCCAAATAGGAGCAATATTATTCTTTACTCTTACTAGAGAAACTATAAAGAACATTGGCTATTTTAAAGTTTGATAGTTTTGAAAATAGGCTAGGCAGGGAAGATACCAGCTCTCACTCTAGTGTTCCCTTGATTCCCTCTACCTTAAATCTAACATCTCATATCAGAACCTAAAATAATAAACCAAGTTGGGGCCTTTAGCCCGTCACTCAAAAGTCCTCTAACTCTACACCTTTCAAAGATTATTTCCCTATTTATTTTCACTAAATCATATGAATTACATTCTAATTCATACAACCTCATGTAATTCTTTCCAATTGTTGACTGAGACAATACTTGCCTGGTTTTTACATGTTCTCACAATAAATTTTAACAACTATATGGGTCAGATCAAGAACTAAATAAAGTACATGAAATTAATTTATAAAAACTTCTTCCAACATTAAAGCATAATATTCTCTACAACTTCCATCCAACACTTTAATCACTTATCATGTTAAGAAGAAAGATAATGAAAACTATTCATAATCCATGGAGAGAACGAAACCACACTATAATTTAAAAGTAGAAATCATTGGCAAACAAAAAAAACGTCTTAATTAAAACTAAAAGTAGTTTGAAAACAAAGATAAAATTTTATCTCAAATCCTCCACCAAACTCTTGAAGTTCCTTTAAATCTCATCTCTCTTACAACACTCTTAACTCTCACAATAAAACTAAAAACAAAAAGGATAAAGTAAATTTGTGGTGCCAGAAAAATCTCTCTAAAAGTTCCTCTACGAACTATGTCAAGAACTTCTTCGGACTCCCCGCATTTTTCTCTCAACTTCCTTTGTTTATAATTTTCCAAGAGGTGCCTTGGTATCTCTTAAAAATGTGTCATGGTTCGATGTATTTTGTAAGGGATGCCTCCTTTCATAAGTATTCTAACTATATTTTCATTTTTAGTGGTCATAACCCCCCTATTTAACTCATATGTGTCTCAAATGTCCCTTTAAAATTTGACAACATGAATTAACTCGTCAAATAATTATCTCTGGAGCTTATGCGCAGGGCCTCTAGAGCTTAGGCGCGGTCTTTTGTGTTTCACTGGTGCTTAAGCAACAGATCTAACGCTTATGCACCCAAACACATTTGCACCACTTTTGCATTTTTGCTCCAAATTTGATTCTATTTCACTCCTTTTAGTATTTTTCACCTTTTTACTTATACCTGAAAAAGAACTCACAAATATTTTCTATTAAAGCGTAAAATCTCAAAAATAGGTATAAAAATGTGTCTGAAAACACTATATAATTTAGGTGTATCATATGGCAACTTTGGGTATCCACACCTTCCTTCTTGATGATGATGACTTAAGACAGGGTGTCTAAACAGAGGCATCGACAAGTCGGAGAGAAGCATGCTCCCCGTAGTGCCAATATCGGGTAACACTTTTTTCTTTTCCCTTTTTGGAGCATTTTTATGGGTAATAACTGGTTGAGTCCTCGGACCCAGTCGTGAATTAACCCGGTCGATGTCTTGCAGACCTTGAAGTGGTAGAGGTAATAAAAACGTCAGTAATAATGGTAGTATCAATTCGACATCCTAGACATAACCTGACGGGAATGCATGTTAGTAAAGCTTCAGCTAACTTGTGGGACTGTCGATCAGCCCTGACATCCATAAAAAATTCCTTCTTGAATTGAGAGGATACTCCACATCCCATTTGTTTAAGAAATTCAACCATTGAACATCCTTCTTTAGTGGTGAGTCTCTGAAATACTGTGTGGCCTTTAATGATAGAAATCAGCTTCTCTCTCTCCCCATTACAACCATGAGGTAATAGTAAGACTTGAATATCAAACCCACAGGGAGTGTTCAAAATATATACTTCTAAATAACAAAATTTCTATTTCAAAAAGACAATTACTTAAACATAAGATATTTTTATAGTAATTAAAATTAAACTCTTTTTGGTATTTTTTTATTTTTTGATAAAACAAAAATAACTTCTAAATATAGCTTGAGTTTATGTAAAAGAAAAGCACTGACTATGAAATTCTTTCTCATTATCATGTTTGGAGAAAACAAAACCACACTTTTGTTTAAAAGTAGAAATCATTGTCAAACCAACAAGAAGTCTAGATTAAAATAAAAAGTAGTTTGAAAACAAAAATAAAAACTTATCTCAAATCCTCCACCAATCTCTTGAAGTTCCTTTGAATCTTTTCTCTCTTACAACACTCTTAACTCTCACAAAAAAACTAAAAATAAAAAGGATAAAGTAAATTTGTGGTGCCTAAAAAATCTGTCCAAATTTTCCTCCATGAACTATTTCAAGAACTTCTCAGGACTCCCCCAACTTTTCTCTCAACTTCCTTCTTTAATAATTTTCTAAGAGGTGCCTTGGTATCTCTTCAAATTGTGTCCTGATTTGATGTATTTTCCAAGTGTTTCCTCCTTTCATAAGTCTTTTAATCATATTTCTTTTTCTAGTAGTCATAACCACTATCTTTAGCTAATAGTTGCCTCTTTTGTCCCTTCAAAATTTAGCACCTATCAAATAAGTGCTTCTGTAGCTTAAGTGCGGAACCTCTAGTGTTTAGGCATGGCCTTTTCTATCTCACCGACTCTTAAACTCGGATCTGGCGCTTAGGCGCTAAAACAATTTCTCACCATTTTTGCATTTTGCTCCAAATTTGATCCTTTTTTATCTTTTTTAGCATTTTTCACCTTTTTACTTATACCAGAAAGAAAAACACACAAATATATTCAATTAGAGTGCAATATCTCAAAAATATGTATAAAAATGTGTCTAAAAACACTATATGTTTTAGGTATATTAAAATCTCTCAAACTTAAAATGTTACTTGTCCTCAAGTGGCACTTCAATCTTTAAAAACTAAATAAGTATGATATGTACATGAGTTTCTTTAAGAGTTACTAAAATTTAGATTTGGAAATATAGTAGTTCAATTTAGAAAAAAATATTTAGTAAATGAGACCAACTTAAAGTTTAAAAATTTTTAATTTTAATA
>NEWO01000872.1:68666-90139 GCA_003013225.1 Phalaenopsis aphrodite
AAGATTAAACAATTTAGCAACATACACATATAAGTAGGAATAAAAATTGAAACAACATGCTTAGAGAAATTTTTATACCCTAATTATACAATTATAAAACTAAAAACAGGAGTATTTTTTTATCAATTTTCTATCATTTTAATATTAATTCAATATGTAGAGATTCATTAGACTTTTAAGTAGTGGGTACAGACATAAAAACAAACACACTAACAAGATAAAAGAAAAAAATAGGGTAGCAATTTTTTGAAATTAAAATTTAAAATTAAAGCTAGCAAGATTTTTAAATTCTCAAAAGACATTGAAATAAGTTCAATCCTAACTAACTAAAACACATTACTCAACACACAACAACAATTATTACCCTAGAATTTCAAACAAAATACTAACAAAACTCAAACATCACAATAACAATTAAACAAAAAAAATCCAACACAACACATAGTCCAAACAAGTACACAAATTCAAATGTCTCAAGTTCACACCACATAGTCTATCACATATTACAAATATAAAAATAACTTAGTCATCCTTTTCATCATCTAAATCACCTCTATTTTGTACATCTGTAGGCATGAAATTAGGGTATCTTAGATATGAAGGAAATTCCACTCTTTAGTTACCCTAATGAGGCTTTCCAAAGATGAGTGAAATTTCTCCTCATTATCACTATGCCTTCTAACATACCCATGATAATGTTCTAGGAAATGCTCTAGATTTTTGACCTTATCTGCGATATAATTAATATTATCCATCATCCTCTGCAATAATTGTTCTAGAGTTTCAGTAGACTCACCGCTAGAAGTAGATGCTCGCGAGGTAGATGGTCTCGAAGTAGAAGCAGCAGTGGTGGATGCAGCAGATGTCAACATTCCATAACTTCTCAAAAATCCTCCACTCCAACAAAAATAGAGTGCTCAAAAGACGATTTCACATTTACACTCAGCACTTCTTCCCAGCTATCATATCTCACACCAGCCGGCTCGCATAAAGAAAAGATTAAGGAAGCAAATCTTAGACCTGCAGTAGTAGTAGTAGTGGCAGAACTGATGATAGTTTGATAAATCAAAGCTCCAATATTGACAAGCTTGTCTTCTTGTATACAAAAATCCAACTTTTCTCTCTCCCTTGTAACTTCACTAAGATGATTCATCGGTAACAGACAAGCTGAAATAAAGTAGTGTCATGCCTTCGATGGTGCACTTAACTTTGAAGTGGAAAAATTGACACTCCTCTCATTTGTAATTTTCTAGAGTCCCCTTCCAACAGTCAAATATGAAATAATCTCATCCAGTTTCATCTCAGTTAAACTATAGTTCACAAAAAAACATAAAGTATCAGACGGTAAATGGTAGAACATATTGATTACCTCCAGTGAAAACAATACCAATTTGCCTATGACCATGACTCCATCCTCTTCCGCCTCAAGAAGGTTTGTATAAAACTCTTGTACTATAGATATCACAGCCACAACAGAAAAACAACAGAATCGTTCCCATTGTCGGCGAATGATCAAATCTTCTGCAGACCCACCTAGATTTTTAAAACACCTCTCAAGAATCAATTTTTGTGATTGTAGAGCGTCATTATATCTATCCTGAGCTTTTGAACTCACAAACTTGCTCAAATCAAAGTGGGTCTTTCCCTTATTCCTCTTCATTCTTGGGGCCATTCTACAAATTTAATAAAATTCCACAATAACTTCAAAAATCAAGTCTAATCTACTAAACTTAACGCCTATAAGCATAAACTACACATTCTATGCAATTTTCATAGATTTTTGTTCACTTTTTACCATGAATAGTAATTTTTGGGTTTTTCCAAATGTACTCAAAATACATCGTCAAAATCCAAAATTTTTACATAAAAGTGAAGCTCTTACCTTAAGAAATCTAAATCTAGCAAATTTTGCTCATATCCACTAAGCAATCTTCACGAAAAGGTTTTCCCTAACTTCAAAATCACGAACTCAAAAGGAAGAAGATGATGGTAGGAGTAAAAATGATAATTTTTTGGGTTAATTTTCACCATTAACTATTTGCAAACAGGTTTTTAGAAATCGATGCTTAAGAGCGGATAAGTGGCGCTTAGGCGCCTGCCTCTTGTGTTACATCGCGCTTAAGTGTGAGAATGTAGCACTTAGGCACCAGTGTACAGTTTTTAATATTTTTGAACTTAATTAAAATGCACTATTAGCCTAAGTATACCACCCCTAAATGGTCTTATACACTTAAATGACTATTTTCATCTCCTCTAACTCTCCTCTCTCTCAAAATTCTCCAACATAACTAATTCGATTCGAGTCTAAAATAACATGAATTTTCACTCAAGCAAACACATATATTCATTTATGAACTATTACAAGAAACATTCAACACAAAATTCTCATTCTAAAGAATCTCGGATGAGAAAATTTTCCTAAATACAAATATACTCAATTAAACACATGAAAGACATAAACTATAAAAACAAGATTTAACACTAACACATAAAAATAACGACTCTTAACAAACAAACTCTAACACTGAACCTAATTCCATTCTTTATTTGTTGGAACAAATGCCTATCTTTCATTATTCTCTCCTTTTTCATTCAGAATATTGCGTTGATAAAACGGACGGTAGTGACGAGCTCTAATACAATCTTCTTCAATCCGTTTCAGCTTATGATACATCGCCTTATCCTCTTCTTCTATATAACTATTATGACTAAATTACATTTTTAATTGCCATCCAATATGCGCTAGATGTGCATTAATTTCATTTAACTTTGTCTCAAGTAAAGTCACGCTAGTCTCAATTTTGTTGATATTTTCTGCTATTCCTTCATTACTAACAACTAAGAAACAGTTATACATCTCTTATACACTTTGACTAATGAACCTCATGGTCTCTTCCTTTTTTTTCAAATCCATCTCACATGAAGAAATTTTCTCAAAATCTCTCTTTCTATTAGACTCTCAGGGCTAAAAATGATTCTAGGGTGAAGTTCTATCACAAAACCTTTCTATTTGTTGGCCTAATTCCTTCAAATAATTTCTAGGCACCACCTAAATTTGTCATGGCACTTTTAGGTTAACCAATTGGAGGTTGAAAATTCTAAAAATTTAATATTGCACATGGTTTTTAACATCCACGCTTAAGCGCCGAATATTGACGCTTAAGCGCTAGTGCTCAACTTTGCACTAGTCAACTTAACATCCAAATACTCATTCTAGCATGTTTGGATCACCAAATAAAGTCTTAGAATCAAAACTAACACATAATAGTCTAAAAAATATGAACATAAAATTTCTCAATCACACACAACAACAGTGAAAATAAAAGCACGCTAAAAACTATGGATTGCCTCCCACAAAGTGCTTGGTTTTAGGTAGCAGCCCGACGTGACCAATGCTTATTCTAGTTGACCCAACATCATTCAATCATTAAATTTACACTGATACCCTACAAAATAAGGTTTTAGTCTAGGACCCTTCACTTTAAATACTTTTTTAGTTTTAGGATCTTTGATATTCACAACTCCATAAGGATAAACTTTCATCACAAAAAATGAGCCCATCCACCTGGACTTAAGTTTGCTAGTAAATAATCTTAACCTTGCATTGTATAGCAAAACTTATTGTCCTCGATGAAGATTTTTAATAAGAATCCTCCGATCATGCCACATCTTTATATTTTCTTTGTAAATCATAGCATTCTCATATAACTCATTCCTTATCTCTTCAAGCTTATTTAATTATAATAATCTTTTTTTACCAGCATCTTTTAAATTATAATTGAACTTTTTAATCACCCAATATGCTTTATGGTCATGTTCAACTCGTAAATGGCAAGCTAACCCAAATATTAGCCTATGTGGGGACATTCCTATAGGAGTTCTGTATGCAGTCCTATAAAGCCATAAAGCATAGTCAAGTTTGACTAACCAATCAATTTTTATTGGATTCATTATTTTTTCCATAATTCTTTTAATTTATTGATTGGTTAATTCAACCAAACCACTTGTCTGAGGATGATAAGCAGTAGCAATTTTATGGCTTATATGAAATATCTTTAATAATTTCTCCATTATGGTAGTTCTGGAATGACTTCCCTCATCAGTTATGATAACTCTCGGCATCCTAAATCTATAAAACATATTTGTTTTAAAAAATTTTGCAACACTTTGAGCATCACATCAAGGTAAAGCAACAGCTTCTATCCATTTGGATGCATGGTTCACTACTAACAATATATATAAATTTATGAAAGATGGTATAAATGGTCCCATGAAATCTAATCCCCAAAAATCAAATATTTCAGCTTCTAGTATATAATTGAGGGGCATCTCATTTCTCCTAGAAATATTGCCCACTTGTTGACATTTATCACATGTTTTGATATAAGCATTAACATCTCCAAAGGTTGTAGGCCAACAAAATCCAGATTGTAAAATTTTGTATGTTGTTTTATCATCACCAAAATGTCCCCCAAAATCACAATTAAGAAATTTTTGGATAATTTCATAAGTTTCTTCTATATGTACAAATATTCGAATAATTAGATCATTTCTTTGTTTATATAAAAATGGGTTATCCACAAAATAAGTCTTAGCTTCAGATATAAACTTCCTCTTCTGTTGGTATGTCATTCCATAAAGTATAATATCTCTTACAAGAAAGTTCATAATGTTGGGATAACATGGAACACCTCACTCATTAATATGGAATAGTATTTCATCTGAAAAATGTTCATTCATTTCTTTTTCAAAATATAGTGGGTTTTCTAACTCAAGTCTGGACAAATGATCAAAAATTTGATTTCTAGTCCCCTTTTGATCTACTATTTCAAAGTCAAATTCTTGCAAAAGAAGAATCCATCTTATAATTCTTGGTTTAGCATCCTTCTTTTTCATTAAGTTCTTAATAGTAGAATGATCTGTATGCACTACGCAATGAGTTCTAATTAATTATGATATGAATTTATCAAAGACATGTATTATTGCTAATAACTCTTTTTCAGTTGTTGTATAATTAATTTGGGTTTCATTAAGAGTTTTACTATCATAGTAAACTACTTTGAAATTTTTATTATATTTTTGTCCTAAAACAGCTCTAATAGCATAATCACTAGCATCACACATCAATTCAAAAGGTTTTCCCTAATTTGGTGAAACTATAATTGATGCAGTGATTAATTTTTCTTTTAATAACTCAAAAGCTTTTAGGCACTTTTCAACAAAATTGAAAATTGCATCTTTCTCTAGTAAATGGCATAAAGACTTAGCAATTTTTGAAAACTCTTTAATATATTTCTTATAAAATCAAGCATGTTCTAAAAAACTCTAAATTTCTCTTATATTTATTGGATAAGGTAAATTAGTGATCCCTTGAATTTTAGCAGGATCTATTTTCATACCATTTTATATATTTGATGTCCTAATACAATTCCTCCAGCTACCATAAATTGGCATTTTCCCTAATTAAGGACTAAATTTGTTTCTTCATAGCACTTAAGAACTTTTTATAAATGTTCTAAACATAAGTCAAATGAAGTTCCAAACACTGAAAGATCATCCATAAACACATCAGTCGCTTTTTCGATTAAATAAAAAAAAATTGTCATCATACATCTTTAAAATGTAGCAGAGACATTACATAAACCAAAGGGAATTTTTCTAAGAGAAAATATACCACAAGACTGGTAAAAGTTATTTTCTCTTGATTCTCAAGAGTTATTTGAATTTGGCGATAACCAGTATATCCATCCGAAAAACAAGAGTATTTATGCCCACCCAGTCTATCCAACATTTTATCTAGTAAGGATAATGGAAAATGTTCTTTCCTTGTGGTGATATTTAACTTTCTGTAATCATGCATATTCACCACCCTGTGACTTATCTAGTAGGTATTAATTCATTATGTTCATTCACTGTCACAGTTACTCCTCCTTTCTTAGGAACATAGTGAATTGGACTAACTCTTGCACTATCTGAAATAGGGTGGATAATTCCAGCATCTAACCACTTTAAAATTTCTTTCTTAACAACTTCTTTCATAATATGATTTAATCTTCTTTGAGGATCAACCATGGTTTTACAGTTCTCCTCCATATGAATTCTATGCATACAAATTGAAAGACAGATTCCTTTAATATTAGCTGTTGTTCATCCCAAGGCTTTCTTAAAATTTTTCAAAATTTTCATCAATCTTTCTTCTTCTTCCATCTTTATCTTTAAGGAAATATAACTGGTAAAGTAGAGGAATCACCTACAAAAAAAATTTAAATGATGAGGAAGTAATTTCAACTCAAGTTCTAGAGATATTTTTATTGATGAATAAAGTTAATGAAGAGCAATCACTAGTGCTCTTCATTAAAATGTAGCAGAGACATTACATAAATTCAGAATCGTAGGGTACTAGTGCTTCAGAACTAAAACTACGCATACACTAAAATAAAATAAATTAAAATAAAGGACACACAAAAATAAAATATTATAATAAGATATTCCTAAAATAACTCTTAAAGTTTAAATAAGACTTTCTAAAATATAAATTTGCTTTCAATCAATCTCCCAGACAACAACGCCAAAAACTTGATCTCGAATGTTCATATGCCATAGTATAACAATGTGTTTGAATATATTTTTAATTTATCTTTCTTACTTTGAAACAGTACCAAAAACTTGATCTTTGAGAAAATAATAATTTTACTTTTTAACTTAATATATATTGGGATACTCCACAAGTATATGTATTTTTATCAACTAATATAGGACTTTCTGATTAAGCCCCAAATATCAAACCCATAGGGAGTGTTCAGAATATGCACTTTTAAATTCTACTTCAAAAAGTCAATTACTTAAACTATAGATGTTTTATAGTAATTAAAATTTAATTATTTTGGTATTTTTGATATTTTGACAAAACATAAAGAACTTCTAAATATAATTTGAGTTGATGCAAAAGAAAAGCACTGAATATGAAATATCTTTCTCCTTATCATAAATAGGTAATAAGTATAGAAATTCTATGGTGGAGGTATTCAAATTGTGTTGTGCCAAATAGGAGCAATATTGTTCTTTATCCATTCAAAAGATGCTATAAAGAACATTGGCTAATTTAAAGTTTGAATAGTTCTGAAGACCGGCTAGGCAGGGAAGATACAAGCTCTTACTCTAGAGTTCTCTCAATTCCCTCCACCTGGGCCCTAACATCTTGTATCAAAACCTAAAACAATAAACCAAGTTGGTGGCTTTAGCCTGTTGATACTGAAACTGCTTATGTGCACAGTATAACAATGTCTTTGATGATATTTTTCACTAATATTTCCTTACTTTGCAACAAACCAAAAACTTGATCTGGAGAAAATAAGAAATTAAAATTTTAATATATATATATATATATATATATATATATCTATATATATATGTATATATATATATGTTGGGATACTACAGAAGTATACATATCGTTATCAAGCAATATTGGACTTTTTTATTAAGATCTGAATGTCGAACCCACAGGGAAAATACACACTATGCACAAACTTTCTAATTTAAGAAGATAATTACATAAACTATAGATATTTTCTCAAAAAGTAACATTCAATTCTTTTTGTTATTTTTGCTATTTTACAAAACAATAAAACTTCTAAAAATAACATGAGTTTATGTAAAAGAAAAGTTTTTAATATGAAAATATCTTCCTCCTTATCATGAATCAATAATAAGTATAGAAATTTTATTGTGGAAGTTTGCAAATTGTGTTGTGCCAAATAAAAACAATAATATAATTTACCCTTACTAGAGATGCAATAAAGAACATTGGCTAATTTAAAATTTGAATAGTTTTGAAGACCGGCTAGGCAGGGAAGATTCTCACTCTAGAGTTCTCTTGATTCCCTCCACTTGGGGCTAACATCTCATATCAGAACCTAAAAAATAAACCAAGTTGGGGGCTTTAACCTATCACATTAAAGACCTCTAACTCTACACCCATCAAAGTTTATTTCTCTATTTATTTGCACTCAATCATATGAATTACATTCTCAATCATACAACCTCATGTGATGCTTTCCAATTGTTGACTGAGACAATACCAACCCGGTTCTTACATGTTCTCACAACAAATTTTAACATGTAGATAGGCCAAATCAAGA
Source organism: Phalaenopsis aphrodite (assembly GCA_003013225.1). NCBI lineage: Eukaryota > Viridiplantae > Streptophyta > Magnoliopsida > Asparagales > Orchidaceae > Phalaenopsis > Phalaenopsis aphrodite. The sequence continues at coordinate 76,808 of NEWO01000872.1, forward strand.
AGTAAATGAAGTACATGGATTTAAATCATCACAACTTCTTCCAACAGTAAAGATCAATACTCTCCAAAACCTTTATCCAACACTTTTAATTATTTATAATTTTATGGAGAAAGATAAAGAAAACTACTCATAATCCATGGAGAAAATAAAACCACATTATAATTTAAAATTAGAAATCATTGTCAAACCAACAAGAAGTCTTGATTAAAATCAAAAAGTAGTTTAATAACAAAAGATAAAAACTTATCTAAAACCCTTCACCAAACTCTTGAATTTTCTTTGAATCTCTTCGCTTTTACAACACTCTTGACTTTCACAATAAAACTAAAAATAAAGTTGTGGTGCCTAAAAATCTCTCCAAAATTATCTCTCAAAACTCCCCCTTTGCAACACTTTTCAGAACTTTCAAGCACACTTCAAAAAGTCCCAACTTCATTCTCTTATAAATCTTCAAGAGGTGCCTTGATAACTGTTAAAATGTGTCCCAATTTGATGTATTCTCCAAAGCATGCCTCCTTTCACAAGTCCTTTAATCATAATTTCATTTCTAGTGGTCATAACCACTCTCTTTTGCCAATAGGTGCNTTTCACAAGTCCTTTAATCATAATTTCATTTCTAGTGGTCATAACCACTCTCTTTTGCCAATAGGTGCCTCAAATGTCACTTTAAAATTTGGCAAAATGATGTAAACAGTCACATAACTGCCTATGGCGCTTAAGCGCAGAGCCTCTGGCGCTTAGGCGTGGCCCTCTCTATTTCACCGAGGCTTAAGCGCCAGGTCTGGCGCATAAGCACCAAAACTCTTTCGCACAATTTTCACATTTGTGCTCCAAATTTGATACTTTTTCACTCCTTTTAGCATTTTCACCTTTTTACTTTTACCTAAAAGAAAAACGCACAAATACCTTCCATTAAAGCACAATATCTCAAAAATAGGTATAAAAATGTGTTTAAAAACTCTATATATTTTAAGTGTATCAAAATCCCCCAAACTTAAAATGTTACTTGTCTTGGAGTGACACTTCAATCTTTAAATAAGTATGATATGTATATGAGTTTCTTTAGGATTTACTAAAATTTGAATTTAGAAATATAGTAGTCCAATTTAGAAAAAAATATTTAGTAAATGAGACCAACGTAAAGTTTATAAATTTTTAATGTTAAGAAATATGAAAATTGGAGTTCTTATCTAATTCGAAAGTATTATAGATTTTCAAAATTTAGAATTTAGTCCTTTTATTATCTCCACTTAAAATTTTTTATTAAAATAAATTTTACTTACCATATTATATCCCCAAGCTTAAGAGTTTCTCAAGTTTTATACTTTAAAAAGATCAAATGTGGAACCAAATTTTGATCAGGCACTAACCCTTAAGCTTCTCCTCCCTTTCATATTTTTCTTCTTTTCTTTTTATTTTTTCTTTTCTTATTATTTCTCTTTTTCTTTCTTCTTTTTGTTTTTTTCTTCTTTTTTTCAGGTAAGGATTACTATATACGGATAGACCATTAATGATTTTCAATTCCACTTCTCCTTTCCTAAAGTAAAGTCCTGATATAAATCTTTTACTTATAATTATAATAATAGTTTTGAAAATTATTTTTGATAAAAGAAATTTAAGTAATAAAATTAAAGTTCTAAATTTCTTAATTATTCAAAAATGAAAATTTTTCTTACTAAAGATAGTTGCACTATATTTAACATTTTCTACACTAAAGATTTTTAACTAAAAGTTTTTCATCATTACTCAAAATTTTAACTAAATTTTCTTACTCATTTCTAAAATCAAGTTTTACTTCCCTAATATAACTTCATATACATAATCATTTTTTTTTCAAATCAAATTCACTTGTAGCACATTTGAGAGCAAATAAAGTTCAAGTTTTGAAAATATTTTTCATCCCCCCCAAACTTAAATTTTTAGAAAGATTAAATAGTTTAGTAACATATATATATATATATATATATATATATATATATATATATATATATATATATATATATATATATAAAAGCAAAGATGAAATTGAAATAAAATGGTTACATGAATTTATATACCGTAATTATACAAGTATAAAAGAAAAAAATAGGAGTAAAGTTATTTTTTGATCAATTTTCTATCATGTTCATTTCAATTCAACATGTAGAGATTCAATAGATTTCTAAGTAGTGGGTACAAACATAAAAAACAAACTAACACACTAACTTTGATTTTCAATCTCAACATAAAAATAAGCACACTATCATGATAAAAGAAAAATATAGGGTAACATTTTTCTGAGTTTAAAAGTTAAAACTAGAGTTAACAAAATTTTTAACTTTTCACAAGACATAAAAGTAAGTTCAACCCTTAACTAACTAACACAATAATTAACACACAACAACAATTACTACCCAATAATTTACAGAAAAATACTAACAAAACACAACATCACAACACAATTAAACAAAATAAAAGACTCGCACATCACATAGTCTAAATAGGTACACAAATGCAAATGTAGCAAGTCCAAACCACACAGTCCAACACATATTACAAACATCAAAATAAATAACTTAGTCCTTCTCCTCATCATCCTCAGAATCACCACTATTCCAGACATATGTAGGCTCATAATCTGGGTATCTAGGATATGGAGGAAATTTCACTCCTGGGTCACCCCTGATGAGGTTTTTCAGAGATGAATGAACTTACTCTTCATAATCACTTTTCTTCTGTTATACCCATCAATATGACCTGCAAAGCTTTCTAAATTTCTTACCTTTTATGCAGTGTAGTTGATATTGTCCGTCATCCTCTACAATAGTTGACTTTGAGTTTCTGTAGACTCACCTCTAGAAGTAGAAGCTCGTAAGGTAGTTGTTCTAGATGTAGAAGCAGCAGACATTGCCATTCCATAACTCCTTGAAAATCCTCCTCTCCAGCCAAAAATAGAATGCTCTAAATATGACTTTACATTAACACTTATTATTTACTTTAGAGGCAGCAGTACTTCCTCCTATCTATCATATCCCACTCTAGCTTGGTCACATAAAGAAAAGATTAAGGAAGCAAATCCCAAACCTAGAGTAGTAACGACAGTGGTAGAACTACTGATAGCCTGATAGCTCAAAGCTCCAATGTTAATGAGCTTGCCTTCCTGAATTCAATAATTCAATGTTGGTCTCTCTCTGGTAACTTCAGTGAGATAATTTGTAGGTAATAGACGGGCTGAAATAATATAGTGTCAATGCTTTGAAGGTGCACTCAACTCTTAGCTGGAAAAATTGACTCGTCTTTCATTATTAATTTTCCAGAGCCCTCTTCCAATAGTTAAATAGGAAATAATATGATCTAGCTCCGTCTCAGTAGGACTATAGTTTGCATACAAACACAAAGTATCAGGTGGTAGACGGTAAAACATATTGATTACCTTCGGTGAAAAAATGCACCAATTTTCCTCTAACCATGACTCGATCATCTTCAGCCTCGGGTAGGCTAGCATAGAACTCCTTAACTACAGAAATAACAGCCACAACAGAAAAAATAGCAGAATCATTCTCATTTTCAGCAAACGATCAGATCTTCTACAGATGCACCTGAACACTTGAAACATCGCTCTTGGATAAGTTTTTGTGATTGCAGAGCATTATTATACCTACCTTGAGCTTTCAAACTCACAAATTTGCTCAAATCATAGTGGCTTTTTCCTTTGCTCCTCTTCATTTTTGGTGCCATTCTACAAATTTCATAAAATTCCACAATAACTTCAAAAATCAAGTCTAATCTACTAAACTTAGCTGCTATAAGTATAAACTACACTTTCTATGCAAGTTCCATAGATTTTTCCTCATTTTTCACCATTAATAGTGATTTTTTGGTTCTACCAAATGTACTCATAATACATGTTGAAAATCCAAAATTTTTACAGACAAGTGAAGCTCTTACCACAAGAAATCCAAATCTAGTAAATTTTTCTCAATTTTACCAAGAAATCTCCATGAAATGGCTTGCCCTAGACTTCCAAATAACCAACTCGAGAGGTTGAAGGTGATGGAGAGAGTAAAATGAAAACTTTTGGGGTTATTTTTCACTTTTAACCATTCACAAACTGGTTTCGTGAACCGATGCTTAAGTGTGGATAAGTGGCGCTTAGGTGGCTGCCTCTCTGGTTAGATCGTGCTTAAGCGTGAGAATGTGGTTCTTAGGCGCCAATGCACGTTTTTTTATATTTTTTAACTTAAGTAAAATGCTCTATTAGCCTAAGTATACCACCCCTGAATGGTCTTATAACACTTAAATGACTATTTTCCTCTACCTTAACTCGGTTTTCTCAAAATTCTCCACTATAACTAATTTTATTCGAGCTAAAATAACACTAAATTTTCACATAAACAAACATATACATTCATTCACAAACAAGTACAAATACATAAAACTCTTAATTCTCACTCCAAATAGACTCGGATCAAAAATTTTTTCTAAATACGAACACTAAACAAACTAACATAACTCCAAAAATAGTATTTAACTCTTGAAACATTAAACAACAACTCCTAAAAAACAAACTTTATCAATGAACATAATTTCATTCTTCATTTGTTGAGACAAACTCTGGTCTTTCATTAGTCTTTCCTTGGGCAATCGTAAAAAAAAGTTGATAAAATGGATGGTGGTGACGAGCTCTTGTACTATCTTCTTTTATCCATTTCTATTTAAGATACATCTCCTTATCCACTTCCTCTATATAACTAGTATGGCTAAATTACATTTTCAAGTGCCATCTAATATGCTCTAGATGTGCTTGAATCTCAATTACTTTTCTCTCTAGTAAAGCCATGAAAGTCTCAATATTATTGATCTTTTCTGATATTCCTTCGATACGAACAGCTAAAAAATCATTATACATCTCTTTTGCACTTTGACTAATGAATATCTTCCTAATGGTATCTTCCTTATTCTTCAAATCCATCTCCCATGAAGGCATCTTCTCAAAATCTCTCTCTTTTTTATACTTTAGGGCTGAAACTTATCTAGGGTGAAATTCCTTCACCTTCTATTTCCAGGCCTAAATCTCTCTAGTAACTCTTAGACATGTCCTAAAACTGCCTTAGCACATTTTAGTCAACCACTTGGTGGTTAAACCTTCTATAATCTGAATTTCACAAATGGTTTCTTATTTCCCGTGCTTAAGCGTCGAATATTGGCACTTAAATGCTATGTCTCAATTTTGCACCAATCAACTTAACATCCAAATTCTCATTTTAACATGCCTGGATCACTAAAAAAAGTCTTAAAATCAATACTAACACATAATAGTCTTAAAAATACTACTGCTAATTTTCTTAATCTTACACAAACTATAATAAAAGCAAAACACACTGATAACTATGTGTTGCCTCACACAAAGCGCTTGGTTTACGTCGTAAGCCTGATGTAACCAGTGCTTATTCTTGTTGACCCAACATAATTTGATTATTATATTTATGATGATCTCATACTAAATAAGTTTTCAGTCTATGGCTATTCACTTTAAATACTTTCTCAGTTTTAGGATCTTTATTTCCACAGCACTGTAAGGATAAACTTTTATCCCAACAAATGGGCCCATCCACTTGGACTTAAGTTTTCTTGGAAATAATATTAACCTTACATTATATAGCAAAACTTGTTGCCCTAACTGAAAATTTTTCGTAAAAATCCTTCGATCATGCCACATCTTCATCTTTTCTTTGTAAATCTTAGCACTCTCATAAGATTCATTCTTTATGTCTTCAAGCTCATTTAAATGTAACAATCTTTTCTTACTAGCATCTTTCAAGTTATAATTGAACTATTTAATCACCAAATGTGTTGTATGCTCAAGTTCAACAGGTAAGTGACAAGCTTTCCTAAATACTAGCCTATTTGGGAACATTCTTACAAGAATTCTGTATGCAATCCTATAAGCCCACAATGTATAGTCAAATTTGACTGACCAATCCATTTTTGTTAGATTCACAGACTTTTCCATAATTCTTTTAATTTCCCAATTGGATAGTTCAGCCAAACCACTTTTCTAAGGATGATAAGCAGTAGCAATTCTATGGCTTATATGATAATTCTTTAATAATTTCTCCATTAAGGCATTTCTGAAATGACTTCCTCCATCAGTTATGATAGCTCTCGGCATCCCAAATCTACAAAATATGTTCGTTTTCAAAAAATTTTGCAACACTTTGAGCATTACATCAAAGTAAAGCAACAACTTTTATTCATTTATATACATAGTCTACTACTAACAGGATATATAAATTTCCAAAGGATGGTATGAATGGTCCCATGAAATCTAATCCCCAAACATGAAATATTTCATCTTCTAGCATATAGTTAAGGGGCATCTCATTTCTCCTAGAAATATTGCCTACATGTTGACATCTATTGATACACCAAAAATATATGCATTTTTAGACCCATATTTTTTTACTCATTTTTAGTGTTATTGCATTATAATGGAAGGTATTTTTATGTTTTCTTGTAGGTTATTGATTTTTAAGACTTGAAGCAAAAATTAAGAAAAATGATGGAATTTGGAGTCAAAATGGTGTTTTTGAGGAAATACTCAGTGCCGACGGTGCTAGAAGCAGCGCCGACGGCACAAACTTACAGAAAAGATGGTAGATTCTCCTCAGTGTTGATGGTGCTGGAAGCATCATCCACAGCACCAATGTCGGTTCAGACCCTATTCCTAGAATATTTGACAAATTTGGACACTTTTTGAAGAGTTTTTGGATGCACCTATTGGAGAACCTACTCTAGGCTCCATTTAGGGCCAAAATTGATCAAAAAAGTTCCTCTCAATCCTCCTTGCTATTTTTTTCCACACCTCTCCTCCATACATTTTTTCTATCTTCATTCAACCACCATTTAGGAGTCTATTAATGATTTTTCTTTAAGAGTTTAAAGTTTTTGTGGTGATATTAAGAGTGAATTCTTCTTTGAGAGTGTTGGAGAGGGAAAAATTGAGAGATTTCTTCTTCCTACATTTCGTAAGAGAGGCTACAAGGGATTTACTTTGAGAAAGAGTTTCAGATAAGTGTTGTTTGTTTGTTAGGGTTGTATGAACTTTCTTTTATATTTGAAATTTAAGTTTTTTTGTATCTTTCTCATGAAGTCGGAGTAGTTTCTCTTATATTTCTTTCTACTCTAAGATATGGTGAAATGAAGAGATAATTTGGATGTGCCAATATTAAAATATAAAATAAATTATGATGATTTTTCAACTCTAAACTTAATTTACTTTTCAATCTGTCCAATTGAATTGTTAAAATGTGTTGTGAGACATATAATCCGGGAAATGGAGTACGAGTTCTACAACAGAGTGAGGATCACATTCGATTCCATGAATGAGTATTTCGTTCATGGAATTAAGTGTAAATTAATAGGGAAATATACATTATTGGGTGTAGAATTGGAGATTTTAGGGTGACAGACTAAAATCCCCAATTTGGTTTTAGTTTTTAAGAACTAAAGTGAGAGTTAGCCTTCAAGTGAAGGGAAGTGGGAGCTCTTGAGTGGGAGTCAGTATCCTCTTAGCCTAGCCACGGATTTAGGGACTTAACCTGGGATTAGCCAATGATTTTCTATAACACTGTTTTAGGGTAGAGACTTAAAGCTGCTTCTATTTGGCACAATACATATTAAAACCATATATCTCATCTCATTTTACCAAAATCTCATTGTAGTGAGAAAGATGATTTTTCACATAAGAAATCTTCATCACATAAACATAGTTTTGTAGTTTAGTAGTTACTGTTTAAACTTTGCATTTCAATTTTGCTAATAGTTAAATAATTTATTTTTGATAATATCTCAGCATTCAAAATTAGTGACAGTAATTTTATTTTATTTTCTGTGAATTTTCTAGTAAATTTATCATTTTAAATTTAAACCTTCCCGGCGCGATCAATATTCAGGGCTTAAATAGGAAGTCCTTTATTACTTGATAATGATACATATACTTGCGTTGAATCCCAACATTAATTTCTTAAAATTCTTAATCATAAATATTGTATCAAGCTTTTGGCACCGTTACATAGCGGAGTTAAAATTATATAAATTTTACACAATTATATTTTCTGGGATCAAGTTTTTGGCGTCTTTGCCGAGGAAGAAAACGGTAAATTAAATAGATTTGGTAAATAAGGAAATTTAGATATAATTATAAAAAAAATTAAAAAACAAAAAATTGAGAAAGAATTATATTATTATTTAAGAGTATTTTTTTTTGCTTATTATATTTGTTTATGCAAAATACTGGATTTGAAGGTTTAGTACCTTACGATTCAGAACTAGAATGTACTACTAGAAAAATTTGAAAACAACAAAAGGAAATTAAAAATTTGAAAGAAATGACAAATAACTTAGATAATCCAATAAATGAAAATTGATAGTCCTTTAAAAGATTATGTTAATCTGATAGTAGATGAACTTCACTTAATTATTCAAAATCCTTATGTTGCTGATAATTCATTTGAGCTTAAAGCTGTTATTATCCAAATGGTACAAAATAATCAGTTTGGAGGAACACTTACTGAAGATACTAACTTACATCTTGCTAGTTTTTTTGTAATTTGTGCTACTTTTAAATATGATGGAGTCTCTAATGATGTTGTTAGGCTTAGAATTTTTCCTTTTTCAGTAAGGGAAAAATCCAAAGCCTTATTAAATTTATTAGCATCTGGATCTATAAGAACATGGGGAGAACTATCAAAAAAAATTCTTAGCTAAATATTTTTCACCCTAAAAAACAGCGAAGCATAGAAATGATTTTACATTTTTTTTGTCAGTTTGAAGGGGAATCAATATATGAAGCCTGAGAAAGATTTAAAGATCTTTCTAAAAAATGTCCACACCATGCTTTACCAGATTAGTTAATAATTCAAATATTTTATAATGGATTAGTGGGATCACATAGATCTACTATAGATGCTGCTGTAGGTGGATCACTAATGTCATAACTTTTTGATGAAGCATACTCTTTAATCGAAGAAATGGCTACTAACAATTTTTAATGGCCCTCTAAAAGGATAAATCCTAAGAGAGTAGCTAGTATTCATGATTCTGATGCAATGTCTATGTTAGCATCTCAAACTACTGCTATATCGAAAAAGATTGATCAAATTAGAGTGATCTATTCTCAAATACCCCCAGTATTAGAGGAAAATTCACTAGGGCAGATAATTGATACTCAGTCATCTTATGAAACTTTAAATGTTATAAATAATTGAAATAACAATCCCTATTCTAATTATTATAACCCTGGATGGAAAAATCACCCTAATTTTAGTTGAAATAATTATAACAATTTGGTGAATCCCACTGAAAATTTGAACAACCAAAGAAATCCTAATTATCTACCTTATTATGCTCTTGGATTTAACTCTAACCCTAACCCACAAGTCAAGGAAAAAAGTTGACAATGGAAGAAGTAATGTTGAATAGAGAAAATCATATACAGAATCAAGGGGTTGCTTTTAGTAATATTGAAAATCAATTAGGGCATATTGCTACTGCACTCAGTAACAGACCTTCTGGAATTCTTCTGAGTACTGTGAAAGTTAATCCAAAAGATTAAAATAAGGAGCGAATTAAAGTTATTCAATTATGAAGTGGAAAAGAAGTTGAAATAAGGATCCCAAGAGAAACTGAAGTTGATGAAGAGAAGGAAGAAATGGAAAGTGACCAAAATGAAAATGAACAAACACAAGGTCCTTTAGAAAAACTTTACCTCTTTTTTCTCAAAGACCGAAGCAGAAGAATAAATATAATCTATTTATAATTTTTTTTGGAAATTCTTAAGAAGTTAATGATAAACAATCCTTTTGTTGAAGTTTTGGAACAAATGCCAAGTTATGTAAAATTTATGAAGGATATACTAAACAAGAGACAGAAGTTTATAGATTATGAGACTGTTGCACTCAGTGAGGAGTGTAGTGCTATTATTCAGAATAAGCTTCCTGAAAAATTAAAAGATCCTCATAGTTTTACTATACCTTGTGCTATTGGTGAAATGTTTTTTTGGAAAAGCTCTATGTGATTTAGGAGCGAGTATCAATCTTATGCCTTTATCGATCTCTAAAAATTTTGATTTGGAAGAGATTTCCTCCACTACTGTAACTTTTCAGTTAGTTGGTCAATCAATAACTTATCTAAATAAAGTTATAGAAGATGTATTATTAAAAGTGGATAAATTTATTTTCCCTGTAAACTTTATAGTATTAGATATGGAGGAAGATAAAGAGATTCATATTATTTTTGGGAGACCATTTCTTACAACAAGGAGAGCTGTGATAGATGTAGAAAAAGTAGAATTAACAATGACAGTAAATGATCAAGAAGTAACATTTAATATGACAAAAGCTATAAAATATCCTGCAATAGAAAAGGATAGTAAATGTTTCAGGATGGTAGTAACTAATTATCTGAGTAACGAACAATTTAAGAATGAGGTTGAGGACAAATTAAAGAAAGGAATTTTTTTTAGAATAAAGAAGAGATAAAAGAAGAGGATTTGGATTATATTTAGGACAAATTTGAAACTTTAGTCTTTTTTGAAGATGATAATAAAAATCTTATTTCTTCAAGTATCAAACCACATGAACTTGAACTGAACATATTAACTGCACATTTAAATTATGTATTTTTAGGAGAGTCATCTACATTGCCTATTATTATATCTTTTGAGTTAACTCAAATTTAAGAACAAAAATTAATAGAGATGTTGAAAAGATATAAAAAGTCTTTTGGATGGACTTTAGCAAATATTAAAAAAATAGTCATTCTATTTGTATGCACAAATTCTATTAGATGAATAATATGAACCTAAAGCTGATCCTTAGAAGAGATTAAACCTAGTAATGAAAGAAGTTGTTAAAAAAGAAATTTTAAAATAGCTACATGCTGAAATTATTTATCTTATTTCAGACAGTGCTTGGGTAAGTCCAATTCACTGTGTTCCAAAGAAAAGAGTACTGACCATTGAAGAAAATGACAAAAATGAATTAATTCAAATAAGACAAGTTATTGGTTGGTGAATTTATATTGACTATATAAAATTAAATATGGCCACCAGAAAAGATCACTTTCCTTCACCCTTTCTAGACCAAATGTTGGGTAGATTGGCTGGAAATAAATATTATTGCTTTTTAGATGGATATACCAGTTATCACCAAATTCCAATTGCTCTAGAGGATCAAGGTAAAACAAAATTTACAAGACCATAAGGAACATTTGTTTTTCATTGAATGACTTTTAGACTATGCAATGCACCTGCAACATTTCAAAGATTTAGTATGTCAATTTTTAGCAATTTTGTTGAACATAGAATGGAAGTATTTATGGATGATTTTTGTGCATTTGGAACTTCGTTTGATTTATGTTTAAATGATTTAGGAAAAGTCTTGGAAGTATGTGAAAGAATCAACCTAGCACTAAATTGGGAAAAATATCAATTTATGGTTGCATGAGGTATTGTACTTGGGCATGAAATTTCTGAAAATGGCATGGAAGTAGATCCTGCAAAAAATTAAGTTATTAAAAAATTACCACCTCCTACTAATGTTAAAGGGGTAAGAAGTATTCTACGACATGTTGGTTTCTACAAGCGCTACATAAAAATTTTTTTGAAAATAACTAAACCATTTTGCCATCTTTTAGAAATAGATAAAAAATTTGATTTTAATGATGAATGCATAAAAGCATTTGAATTATTGAAAGAAAAAGTAATCACTGCACCTATAATAGTTTCACCTGATTTGGAAAAGCCATATGAAATAATTTACCGTAAAAGAAGGGTGCTAAACAAAGATTAATTAGATGGATACTTCTATTGCATCAATTTGATTTTACCAAAGTTGATAGAAAGGAAAATGATAATCAAATTATTTGTCTAAACTAGAAATAGAAATATTAACTAATTTCAAAAATGAAATTTTAGAAAATTTCTGTGATGAACAATTATGTAGTATTTATGAAATGAATGTACTGTGGTCTGTTGATATAGTAAATTTTATTGTAAGTGATATCTTACCACCTGATATCAAAATTACACAATGGAAGAAATTTAAATATGATTCAAAATTCTATTTTTTGGGATTACCCAAATTTATATAAACGATGTAAAGATCTAATTATTAGAAGATGTGTGCCTTATGAGGAAACTCAACAGATAATTGAAAGATGTATTGATTCTGAATTTAGAGTACATTTTGGAACAAATAGAATTACCCATAAGATTTGGCAAGCCGAGTTTTATTTGTCTACTCTTTTTAGAGATGCTAATGAATATATTAACACATGCGATCGATGTTAACAAGTAGGAAATATTTCTAGAAGAAATGAAATGCCTCTAGATTACACATTAGAAGTTGATATTTCTAATGTGTGGGGATTAGATTTTATGGGACCATTTATGCCTTCATTGAAATATTTATATACATTACATGTTGTTGATTATATGTCCAAATTGATTGAAGCTATTGTTGTATCTAGATGTGTTGCTCGGAGTATTTCTAAGTTTTTAATTAAAAATATTTTTACAAGATATGAAATGTCGAGAGTAATTATTACAGATAGAGGATCTCATTTTAAGAATAAGAGAACCGAAAAAATTGATTAAGAATTATGATATTATGCATAGATTCTCTACTGCTTATCATTATTAGACTAACAACCTAAGAGAGATATCAAATCATGAAATTAAACAAATTTTAGAAAAAGATGTAAATCCCTATAAATTGGATTGGTCTACTAGATTAGATACTGCATTATGGGCATACAAAACTACTTATAAGACTCGTATAGGAATGTCCCCATATATACTTATTTTTAGAAAGACATGCCACTTACCATAAGAATTGGAGCATAAATGATTTTGGGTTATTAAGGAATTTAATTTTAATCTAAAAGATGTTGGTGAGAAAAGATTATTGCAACTCAATAAACATGAGGAGATAAGAAATGAAGAATATGATAATGCAAAAATCTATAAAGACAAAATGAAAATATGACATGATCAGAAGATTGTTAAGAAGAAGTTTAAACCTATACAAGAAGTTCTATTATATAATACAAGATTGAGATTATTTCCAGGAAAACTAAAATCTAGATGTTTAGGACTATTTAAAGTGATTAAAGTTTATCATTATGGAACTGTTATAACTAAAGATACTAGCACTGAAAAAATATTTAAAGTTAATTGACATTGATTGAAACACTGTTATGAAGGACACATACCACAATTTAAAAAATTTTTAAAGTCAAGTCAACCCAACTAAACAAATGGTATGTCGGGCTGACGACGTTAAACCAAGC
>NEWO01000872.1:90781-108386 GCA_003013225.1 Phalaenopsis aphrodite
TAGCTTCCTTATACACAAAAGAGAAATGAATCGTACTTTCAAGGCTAAGCTTTTTAATTCTGTGAATCCATTGATTAATATGCTAAGGGGAAAACATCTTAATGTTCAGCAGCTCCACCAACAGGGAGGAGTCCACTTCAGCAATAGTACACTGCCACTTATTCTCCTTAGCAAATTTTAATGCCCATTATAGAGCAGCAACTTCAGTATCCAAGGCATTTTCAGCAATAAAAGGGGCCTTATAGAAGAGCAAAGTATGCCTAGTGTGATCTCTAAAAATTCTCTCAATGCCTACTCTCTTGTTTGTGTAGCTTCCATCAGTATTGATTTTAATGAAAGGGTAAGGAGGTCCCTCCCAACTAACCTTGATGATCTTAATATTATTAGCACCCATGAAAGGTATAGTCTGCAAGATCTTGGGAACTTCCTCAAATTCATCACCTTATTTAGGTAACATAAGCAGTTAGTCATCACCCTTGTAGTACTGGCCTCCCTCTCCTCATGTTTGGCATGTTCCTAGCCATCTAGATGAACTAAGCAACAATGAAGGGGATTGGCATGAGGTTAATGTCTTTCCAATCTTTAATACAATCTATAATGTTATCCCAACCAATATTTATCAGGTTAATATTCATTTGTGATGTCAATCTATTCCAAACCTCCTTAGCAAATTTGCACCTGAAGAATAAATGATCCCTTGAGTCTTGATCAAGCTGGCATAGATGGTATCTAGAAGGCCCTTTTAGGCCTTTTAGTTTCAGGATATCATCAGTAAGAAGAAGATTATTAAGAGCTCTCCAAGAAAAAAACAACATGGAAGGGGTAAGGTGTTTTTGGCAAGAGGAAACATTCTACTGGCAGGAGTCCCAGCTGTACAGATTATTTTGGATATCTTTTGAGATACTACCCCTGGTCCTATTCATCAAGTTAAGTTGAGCCTTGTTATTCTGTCAAATTGAATAACAGAAATGGAGCTGACAGACTGCTCCTTCAGTAAACTTCTCAAGAAGTCCTCAGACCAAACATTACCATCACAATAGTCCTTGACCAGTAAATCCCTCTCCTTTTCCTCCTGCAAAGCTTCCAAATATTCAGTAGGACACCAGTTGTCTTTCTAAAAATTAATTTCTCCTTGGCCCAGCTCCCATCTTAGCAGCTTTTCAATGTTTCTCTGGTCTTAAGCATCTGAACCCAAATTCTGGAGTCACCCACCTTCCTAGTGACCTCCTCACAGTGATCAAATTTACAGAATTTAACCTGCATGAAATTGTCCCATAANTGAACCCAAATTCTGGAGTCACCCACCTTCCTAGTGACCTCCTCACAGTGATCAAATTTACAGAATTTAACCTGCATGAAATTGTCCCATAAGCTTTCATTTTGTGTGAATTAAATCCATAGCTTACACAGACTGATGTGCTGCATCTGGTGCAAACCTTTAAATCCCAAGTTACCAGCCTCCCATGGCTTAGCCACATTTTGCCAGCTTGCCCAAGCCACTTGTTTCCTGTTCCCAGCCCACAACAACCTGTTGAAGGTTCTTTCCAGCATCAAAGAGGTACTTCTTTTCATTGTAGCCACTTGGAGAACATACAAAGGAATAGAGGTAAGAATGCTCTTCAGGAGGGTGATCCTACCTCCATTGGACAAATAGGAGTTAGACCACCCCTGAAGAGTAGAGGTTATCTTATCAATAACTTCATCAAATTGAATCAATTTTGTTCTTCCTCTTGTTAGGTGAATCCCCAAATATTTGAAACGTAGGCTCAAGCTAGAGAAACCAGTGTAGGAGTGCATCCATTGCTTGGTTTGTAGAGAGGCTCTTTTACTGATCAAAATATCACATTTGTCCTTGTTTTCCTTTAGACCAGATACCTGTTGGAAGTGTTAAAGGCAATCCATAATGGACTTGGTAGCAGACTTAGAAGCCCCAGTAAACATCAGAATGTCATATGCATAGATCAGATGACTGATATCCATCTTAGCTCTATTGTGATAAGTGTTGAAGCTTTTTCTATTTTCCTTGAAATTAATCAGTCTAGAGAAGTAGTCCAAGACTAGGATAAAAATGGTGGGGGATAAAGGGTCCCCTTTCTTGAGCCCTTTAAAAGCTTTAAAGAATCCATGAGCTTTACCATTTATAAAAACAGAGCTTATGTTGTCCTCAAGCCATCTTTTAATAATCTGACAGCACTCTTTGGAAAAACACCTAGCCTCCAAGCATTCAATAACGAAATCCCAGTTCACCATGTCATAAGCCTTCTTCAATTCAAGCTTAAAAATAGCATTTCCCCCTCTGCAAGGTTTCCCCAAATCCTGTAAAAGTTCTTGAGTCAGGAGGTTGTTATCCCCAATGCTTCTGCCTTTCACAAAAGTAGCTTGATTAGTGCTGACAAGTTGAGGTAAAACAGGCTGGAGTCTGTGTACAATAAATTTACTTATAGTCTTGCTTATAACATTGTTTAGACTCAGGGTTTTGTAATGATTCCAGCAATCCTTGATAGAGGTCTTTGGAATGAAAACAATAGTAGAAAAACTGAAATAGTTAGATATGGAGTTTCCTTTGAGAAAGTGTTAGATAGCTTTGATCACATCCAATCCTTTCTTGTAGAAGTCTGCAGTAAACCCGTCAGGTCCAACACTTTTAGAGCTATCTATGGAATTCAAGGCTACTTTAATCTCATCCTCATCAGGAATATCATTCAAATGCATATTGTCAGTTAGCTATTTGCTGTCATCAAACAAATTGCTATCAATGTGTGTGTATGTGTGTGTGTGTGTGTGTGTGTGTGTGTGTGTGTGTGTGTGTGTGTATTACTATTTTGTATGATAAGTGTTTTATATATTAGTAGTTAATAATCATATACAAGTATATATATTATAAATTAAGACAAATATTAGTATTGAAGGAAAATTTGGAATCGAATTGAACAAAAAAAATGAAAAGACTTGACTTTGGCCTCTAGTGACAAAGGCGCCCACTAATCTAACCATGACATCGACAGTGCCATCGGTAGCACCGACAACACCGATAGCAGTTTGCATGGTTCAAAACAAATTTGGCGGACTTTGGCGGGATTTCACTCCTAATAATCATCGGAAGGTGTTTTTGAAGTCTAAAAAACTACCTTGGACGACTATAAACATCCTATTTTTGAATTTCATGGCTTCCAATTCCAGAAATACTTCCAGGTATGGATTTTTTAATAAAAGAAAGTTTATCCATTTTGACCTGCAGAGATTATATGATAATTTTATTACGAAGAAGAGATTTCTCAAGGAGAGAGGCTTTATCAATCATGAATTGATTAATCCAAGTTCTCCGATTGATAAAATCATTGTACAAAGATGATGGGAAGTTTTGTGCTACACTACTGCTCAGTTGTTGTGCCAGTGGTGAAGGAATTCTATGCCAACTTACATGGGAGTTGTCTTTTTACGAGGTAAGGCTGTACCATTTACTCCAGCGCAAATTAATTAGTTGTATATGATAGAAAACGTTCCAATCTGTCATTATACAAATTTTATCCCTACCAAAGATTTGATGCAAGATGTCTATAAATTTTTAATGGATGAAAGTGATATTTGGGAAATGCGAGATGAGGGATATGTTGGTTTCTCTGCTTCATCACTTAATTTAATATTGAAGCAGTGTCATTTCTTCATTTTTGCAAAATTACACCCTACCATGAAGATTAGCAAAGTCACCAAAGAAAGTTCTATTTTAAATTATTGCATTCAAATAGAAAAACCCATTGATGTAGGATCTATCATTTTTAAATATGTTATAGGTATTATTATGAATGGGCCAATATATGGGCTTTTAAATCCTTCCACAAATTTTCTACATTGCAGTCAATTCAAGTTCCATATGAAATTTGGGAAAAATTTCTATTACATTGGGAGCCCATGATTCGTATTGATGATAATTATGTTGGGAATGAGAAGGAAGCATTAGATGCTTTCTTTGATCATTCATCACATGCCTCAACTCCATTGATGCCACTAACAGTTGGAAGTTCACTTGCTTTAGAATAGAAATTGAAGAAAATTGAAAGAGAACTTTAGAGTATTATGAATGCAATAGGAGATCTTAAGTTTCTTTTGAATCACCTAGATTGGAGGATGAATGAGAATTTTGATCATATTGGAACATTTGAAGCAGGATTAGTTTGAATGTTTAAGGATAAAGAATGGATCAAAGAAAATTTGACTGATAAATTCTCGTACTGCCCTTCTACAATCTGTGCGTTCATTACCAATCTATGGGAGATAATAGTGGAGCAGAAATCACTGATGATGAGGCAAAATAATTGAAGAATGTTGGCTCTCTACTAGTTTAAAATATTTAAGTATTTAATTTGATTGTGTTGATTTGACTTAGTTTGCTTTGCTTTAAAATTATGAACTTTGATTGTGTGTATAGTTTTGTGTCAGTGTTTCATGTTGTTGCTTGATTTCGACGTTAATTTATAATTTAGTTCATTATATGAGTGTAAAACTGTGATTAGAAAAATGTATTTTTAAAAAGTGTAGTTTCTTATATATATGTTAGTTTGTTGTTGTTTGTGAAAATGACTGTTCGTGAAAATGTTTGTTTGTGAAACATTATTAGATAAAAAATTTTGTTTAAAAATACTAAGAAGACGTTGGAGAAAATTAAAAAATTGAAAAAATTGAAAAATGGAATTTTTAGGCCTTCAGCGCCGATAGCGCTTGCATGGTCGCCGGCGGTGCCCTCGGTCTGAGAATAGCCTAAACCCCTTAAAATTCATGATTTACTAAAACACCAATTTTACCCTTTGAGTCACCTTCAACCTCTGGTTTTTGCACCTAGGGCTCGCATTTGCTTTGATTTGGGATAATTTCAAGGTAAAGGAACTTCGGATTTCATCTTCTCTAGGTAAGATCTACACTTTAAACTAAAAATTTTAGATTTTCACCAAGTATTTATCTCGCATTATCGAGATCCAGAAATTTTGGATATTTTTGAGAGATTTTTGGAAAATCCTTTGGTGAAGAACTCTTACTTAGTTGATTTAAGTTTAAAACGTTTTACATTGTGATTTTTGGAATTTTGAGAATTTATTCAGATTTTTATCAAATCTTCTTAGATTTACCATGGCCCCAAGAATGCGCAAAGGAAAAAAGAAAATTAGATTGTAATGAACAATAATTTGTCAGCTTTGGAGCTAGTGCTCGATTCAATAGTCTACTTGAACATAAAAAATTAATTCCAGATCATGGTTTTAAAAATCTGAGAGGAGAAGTCGAGCGATTAATCAATGCTCGACTGTGGGAAAATTTCTGTTATTTTACTACCGAGGCTGTTATTAGCGTAGTGATGGAATTCTACGCCAATTTTACAGAGGCTTCTGATGATTTTTTTTTTGTTCGTGAAGAAATTGAGTTTTTTCCAAGAAAAAGTAATGAGTTTTATCGGTTGGAAGATGTTTATAGTTGCCAGTATAAATTTTTTTCTGCTACAAATGAGGCCTGGGATGAGATTATTTCTTTACTTGCTAACGGAAGAGGGACCTGGAAAGTCAAGAATGGCGTTAAGATAAACTTTCCTCTTTCTATGCTTAATGTAGTATCTAAGGCCTCACACTATTTCATTTCTAGAAGAATGATACTGATAGAGCCATCCTGAACTTTTCTATTCAGTAGATGCAAAGGATAAATGTAGGCTCTATTATTTGTAGAAATAATTGATCTATTTCTTTGGGAGAGACCGCTGGTGGTTTGGCACACTCTGCACTTATTTTCACACTTTGTGAACCGACAAGAGTTGATTTTAGACTAGAAGAGGAGAAGATTGAGCCTCTAAAATCTATTGGGCTTGCTAACATAAAGACTTATGAATCTCATATTGATTGGAGATCCGGAAGAAGAACCAGGGATATTCCCTCCACTTCTAGGACCCCTACTTCTAGTGACCCTACTCTTCGAGAACTCATGGAGCAGATGATGATCCAATAGGGAGATATCTTGAAAATGGATCATAGATGCAAAACATGGATGCCAAAAATGCTCACACTGATGATTTGATACGATAAAAGTATAAATATGATGCTGCTTATGATGATGCAATGGTGAGATACATGAAGGGCGATCATTCAGTTTAGTTTCCTACTCACCCTATTTTTACTCCATATCACGGGAAAAATTTGGATGTAGATGAAGAAGAAGATGATGATTAGTGATCTTTGTTTTCGTTTATGTTTTATTGTACATTGTTATGTTGTTTTTGTTTTTATTATATTGTTGAGACTGTTTCTCGTTAGACTGTGAGACTCTATTTTGTTGTGTTATGAAGCATAGATTGTAAAACTATTTGTTATATTTGAAATTCAGTTTAGTTTTGTTGTTAGTTTTAGTATTTTGTTAAATGTATTGTAATTAACTCTTTCTCAACAGATTTTATATGTATTATGTGCAATTTAATGTTTTAAGTCTTATAGCTTTTAAAAAATTAGAACCTTCAACAAGTAAGTCATTTCTTTATGTAATTAATGTTTTCTTTCACCCTTTATTTTTTTTAGTTCTTCATGTTAAATCTTTTAAAAAATTAAGTTTTGGGAGAAAGAAAAATTATTTTTTAAAGAAAGAAAAATTATTTTTTAAAGAAAGAAACTTAATTTAATTTGTCCTCACTTAGCTATATTTTCAAAATTTCTAAATTTATCATGATCTTCGGTATTAGGGGATAACTTTAGATTACTATATTTATGTTTCTAAATATATAGAAAATTTAAATAAAAATTTTCAATAATAAAGGTTAATTTAAGAGAGGAAGATATTTGGTCTTAGAGAATAAGACTATGTTTTTCTATTTTAGGTAAAGAAATTTGTATTTTTGAAGTATTAAAAATCTTAGAGATTCATGTAAAAAGAAAATAATTAAACTTTATGAAATCTTTAAGCTAATATAAATTTGTTAAGTGAAGGAATGTAAAAAGTTTTTTACTTTAAGAAGAGGATAGTGAAGTTCAAAATCATTAAAAATTATCCAGATATTTTACTCCTTATATATGAAAAAGAAGAGAAAAAAAGAAATGAAAAGCAAAGAAAAAGGATTGAAAAGGACTTTGAAAAGAAAAGAAAAGAAAAAGATAAAATGGGCAGAAGCTTGAGGAGATGCCTAATTAAAAATTAGCTTCACTTGAATCAACTTAAAGAAGAAAGCTTAGCTACATTTTCTAAACTTATATTTGAGTATTAACTTGTTTAATTGTAAAATTTTATGAAGTTCTTTTACATATGGATATTATAAGTGAATTTAATATGACAATTTGAATTTTTTCTTGAAAATAATAGAGAATCAGAAATCTTGAACTTGATTGCTGAATATTCTTATACCTTCAGTATTAGCTTGAGTTGTTTTGAATTCTTCTTAAGCTATGCTATTATGTTTAGTAGACCAAAATTTGGAAATTTAGAAGTTATTTATTTATCATAAGTCATATTTTTATGAATTAGAGGAGTTACTTAAAGACAAGTAACATGTAAGTTTGTGAAATTTTGATACACCAAAAATATATGCATTTTAAACCTATATTTATACTCATTTTGGGTGATATTGCACTTTAATGGAAAGTATTTTTATTTTTTCTTGCAGGTTGTTGATTATTAAGACTTGAAGCAAAATGGAACAAAAAAAATTGGAATTTGGAGTCAAAATAGCATTTTCGAAGAAATGCTCAGTGCCGACGGTGCCAGGAGCAACCCTAGCGGTGCATACTTAGAGAAAAAATGGTGGATTTTACTCAGCACTGACGGCACCAGAAGCAACATTGACGACGCCATTTGACAGTGAGTAGAAAATTAAAGTGTGGACCACTCGCGCCGACGGCGCTAGAATGGGCGTCAACAGCGCCAATGTCGGTTCAGACCCTGTTTCTAGAAGATTCAATGAATTTGGATGCTTTTGGAAGATTTTTTGGATGCATCTATTGGAGAACCAAATCTAGGCTCTATTTGAGGCATAAATTGATTAGAAAAAGGGCTCCTCCTCATTCCTCATTGCTCTTTTTTGCCACACCTCGCATCCATACACGTTTTCCATCTTCATTCCAGAACCATTCATGAGTCTATTAGTGATTTTTCTTTAAGAGTTTAGAGTTTTTGTCATGAGATTAAGTGTGAATTCTTCTCTGAGAGTGTTGGGGAAGGAGAAAAGTGAGATATTTCTTCTTCTAACAATTATTAGGCGAGGCTACTAGGGATTTTCTTTGAGAAAGAGTTTCTGATAATTGTTGTTTGTTTATTAGTGTTGTATGAACTTTCTTTTATATATGAAATTTGTTTTTTTTTTCTTTCTCTTGAAGTCTGAGAAGTTTCCTTTATCTTTCTCCCTACTTTGAGAAATGGTTAAATGAAGAGATAATATGGATGTGTCAATATTAAATATAAAATAAATTGTGATGATTTTTCAACTCTAAATTTAATTTACTTTTCGATCTGGCCAATTGAACTATTAAAATGTGTTGTGAAACATATGATCTGGGAAATGGAGTATGAATTTTACAACAAAGTGAGGATCACATTTGATTCCAAGAATGAATATTTTGTTTATGGAATTAAATGTAAATAAATAAGTAAATATACATTGTTGGGTGTAGAATTGGAGATTTTAAGGTGACATACAAAAATCCCCAATTCTGTCTTAGTGTTTTAAAACTAAAGCGAGAGTTGGCCTTCAGGTGAAGGGAAGTGGGAGCTCTAGAGTGGGAGCCAGTATCCTTCTAGCCTAGCCACAAATTTAGGGACTAAACCTGAGATTAGCCATTAATTTTCTATAACATTGTGTTAGGGTAGAGAATTAAAGTTGTTCCTATTTGATACAATACATATAAAAATCATTTATCTCATCTCATTTTACCAAAATCTCATTGTTGTTAGAAAGATGCTTTTTCACATAAAAAATCTTCTTCACATAAACATAGTTTAGTAGTTTAGTAGTTACTATTTAAACTTTGCATTTCAATTTTGCTAATAGTTAAATTATTTAGTTTTGATAATATCTTAACATTTGAAATTAGTGGCAGTAATTTTATTTTACTTTCTAGGATTTTTTTAGTAAATTTATCATTTTAAATTTAAACCTTCACCGTGGGATCGATATTTCGGGCTTAAATAAAAGGTCATTTATTACTTCAAAATGATATGTATACTTGCGTAGAATCCCAACATTATTTGCTTCAATTTCTTAATCATAAATATTGCATAAAGATTTTACACCGTTACATAGCAGAGTCAAACTTATATAAATTTTACACAACTATATTTTCTCGTATCATCTATCATAAGTATTAATAATAGTATTAACATCTCTAAAGATAGTAGGCCAATAGAATCCAAATTTTAAAATTTTGTATGTTATTTTAACAACACCAAAATGTCCCAAAAAATCAAAATTTTGACATTTTTGGATAATTTCGTAACTATCTTCTAAAAGTACACATCTTCGAAAAATAAGATCCTTTCCTTGTTCATAAAAAAATGAGTCATCCCAAAAATAAGTCTTAGCTTAAGAAATAAATTTCCTCTTCTATTGGTATGTCATTCCATAGGGTATAATATCACTAAAAATAAAGTTCACAATGTCGGCATACCCCGGAAAACGCCACTCATTAATTCAGAACAATATTTCATCTGAAAAATGTCCATTAATTTCTTTTTCAAAATAGAGTAGTTTTTCTAACTCAAGCCCGAATAAATGATCAACAATTTGATTTTCAGTTCCATTCCTGTCTACTATTTCAATGTCAAATTCTTGTAAAAGAAGAATCCATCTTATAAACCTTAGTTTAGCATCATTCTTTTTCATTAAGTACTTAATAGCTGAATGATCTATATTACTACGCAATAAGTTCTAATTAAATATGATCTAAATTTATCAAAGGCATGAATTATTGCTAATAACTTTTTTTCAGTTGTTGTATAATTAATTTGGGTTTCATTAAGAGTTTTACTAGCATAGTAAATTACTTTAAAAATTATATCATATCTTTGTCCTAAAACAACTCCAATAGGATAATCGCTAGCATCACACATTAGTTCAAAAGGTTTTCCCCAATCTGGTGAAACTATAATTGGTAAAGTGATTAATTTTTCTTTTAATAACTCAAAAGCTTTTAGAAACTCTTCATTAAAATTAAAAATTGCATATTTCTCCAAAAAATGGCATAAAGACTTAACAATTTTTGAAAAGTCTTTAATATATCTCCCATAGAATCCAACATGTCCTTAAAAACTCCTAATTTTCCTTAAATTTGTTGGATAAGGTAAATTAGTGATCACTTGAATCTTAGCAGGATCTACTTCCATACAATTTTTTGATATTTTATGTCTTAATATAAATCCTCCTGCTACCCTAAATCGATATTTTTCCCAATTAAGGACTAAATTTGTTTCTTCACAACACCTAAAAAATTTGATAAATGTTCTATAAATGAGCCAAATAAAGTTTCAAACACTGAAAAATCATCCATAAATACTTCAGTCTTTTTTTCAATTAAATCACAAAAAATTTGTCATCATACATCTTTGTCATGTAGCAAGGGCATTCTTATAAAAGCAAATGTACCATAAGGACTGGTAAAAGTTGTTTTCTCTTGATCCTTAGGAGATATTTGTATTGGGTGATAATAAGTATATCCATCCAGAAAACAAAAGTATTTATGCCCAACTATTCTATCCAGCATTTGATCTAGAAAGGGTAGTAGAAAATAATCTTTCTTAGTGGCAAGTTTTAATTTTCTATAATCAATGCATATTCTCCACCCTACAGCTCACCTAGTAGGTATTAAATTATTATGTTACATTTACTCCTCATTTCTTAGGAACGCAGTGAATTGGACTAACCATGCATTATCTAAAATAGAGTAGATAGTTCCAGCATCTAACCACTTTAAAATTTCTTTCTTAACAATTTCTTTCATTACAGGATTAAATCTCCTTTGAGGATTAGCCTTGGGTTTTCAATTCTCTTCCATATGAATTTTATGCATACAAGCTGAAGGACTGATTCCATTAATATCAACTATTGTCCATCCAAAGGCTTTCTTAAAATTTTTCAGAATTTGCATTAACCTTTTATCATTTTTCATCGTTAACTTTGAGGAAATTGTAACTAGTAAAGTAGAGGAATCACCTTAAAAGTCTTATTTTAAATGATCAGGAATTAATTTCAACTCATGTTCTAGAGGTTTTTCTATTTATGGACAAAATAGTTTATATTTTTCTATCGTCGAACATAGTTTGCATCCTCCTTAAAAAGATATTCACATTGATCTAATTCCTCTTCTTGCTTGTGTTCCAAATCCTTTACTTCAAATTTCTCTTCATAATTAGTTTTGAAATAGAATTCACTAAGATATCTTATAACATCCATTCTATAGCATTCATCATCTGTACCTTTTGTTGGATATTTCATTGATCTTAAAATGTTAGAAGTAATAGTTTGATCATTGACATGCATAATTAATTCCCCTTTCTGCACGTCTATTATTGCTCTTCCTGTGGCTCGAAAAGGTCTCCCCAAAATGATAGGTATACTTTATTTTCCTCCATATCCAACACAATGAAATCAACATGAAATATAAATTGATCCACTTTCACTAGGACATTTTCTACAACTCCTTTATGGTAAGTGATTGAAAGATCTGCTAACTGTAGAGTTACAGTAATAGGGATTATTTCTCCTAATCCCAATCTTTTGAATATTGATAATGGCATAAGGTTAATGCTTGCACCTAAATCTCATAAAGCTTTCCCATAAAATCTGTCTCCTATCGCACATGGAATTGTAAAGCTGCCAGAATTTTTAAGCTTTTTTGGAAGCTCCTTCTAAATAATTTCACCACACTCCTCACTAAGTGCAACAATCTCATTATCTTCAAACTTTCTTTTCCTGTTGAGAATATAATTCATAAACTTTACATAGTTTGGCATTTGTTCTAAGTTTCAACAAATGGAATATTAATTCTAAGCTTCTTCAAAATTTTTAGAATATTTGAAAATTGTCTATCCAACATCTGTTGATGAAGTCTCTGAGGAAATGGAGGTGGTGGTTTTTCTAAGTTAACTTTAAGTGTTGAAATAGGTCTTTCAAAATCTTTTAGAGCATCCTTTTTTTATTCTTCAATTTCTTCTCTGTACACTTCATTTTCTTTTTGAACCCTACCTTCTAACTGCCTTCCACTTCTAAGTTGAACGGCTTTTACTTGCTCTTTATTTTAGTCTTTTGGATTTGTTTCAGTATTACTATGAAGTGTTCCTTAGGATCTATTACTTAATAAATTTTCAATCTGTCCAAGTTGATTGTCAATATTTCTAGTTGTACCTCCTTGACTTTGTAACGGATTTCCCATTTGTAACACCACTTCTTCTATATACAACTTCTTCTCCTTAAATTGTGCATTACTTTTGAAACTCAGAGGATAAGTAGATCTATAATTATTATTCCCTTGGTTGTTCCAGTTTCCTAATGGATTTACTTGATTGTTCCCCAATTGCTGATTATTACCACCCGTAGTATTATTCCAATCGAAGTTGGGATGGTTCTTCCAACCCGAGTTATAAAAATTTGAATATGGGTTATTTTGCTGATTATTTATGACATTCAAAGTTTCTAATGATGCTTGAGAATCAACCATTTGACCTAATAAATTCTCTTCAATCATTGAGATGGGTTGAGAAAAATTCATTCCAAATTGGTCTAACTTCTTTGAAATTGTAGAAACTTGATTTACTAACATTGTAAATGCATCAGATTCATGAATATTGGCTACTTTCTGAGGATTCATCCTCTCAGAAGGTC
Source organism: Phalaenopsis aphrodite (assembly GCA_003013225.1). Lineage (NCBI taxonomy): Eukaryota > Viridiplantae > Streptophyta > Magnoliopsida > Asparagales > Orchidaceae > Phalaenopsis > Phalaenopsis aphrodite. The sequence continues at coordinate 103,608 of NEWO01000872.1, forward strand.
ATTGAAAATTATTGGTAGCCATTTCTTAAATTAAAGCATAAGCATCATGAAATGGTTTTAACATCAACGAACCACCAGCAACGACATCGACAATAGATTTAAGAGATCCAGCTAATACATTATAAAAAGTTTGAATTATTAACCAATCTGGTATAGCATGGTGTGGAGACTTTCTTAAGAGTTCTTTGAATCATTCCCATGCTTCGTAAGTAGATTCCCCTTCAAATTGATTAAAATATGTATATCATTTCTAAGCTTCACAATTTTTTATGGTAGAAAATATTTAGCAAGAAATTTTTGTGCTAAATCACCCCAAGTTCTGATATATCCAAATGCTAATTAATTCAACCACATCTTAGCTTTATCCCTCAGTGAGAAAGGAAATAACCTAATTCTTATGGCATCTTCTCATACACCATCATATTTAAATGTAGTGCACAATTCTAAAAAATTGGCAAGATGTAAATTTGGATCTTCAGTTGGTGATCAACCAATCTGATTATTTGATATCATTTGGATAATAGCAGATTTAAGTTCAAATGAATTAGCCACTACAGTAGGTTTTTGAATACTACAATGAAGTTCATCTACCATAGAGTTGACATAATCTAGTAAAGGTCTATATTCATGATGAATTTCAACATTTTAATCATTTTGGTTTGCAAATTCTGTAATTTCTTTTAGTTTTTTCAAAAATTTTTATTTGTTTTCTTTTTCGGATTTTTTAATAGCTTTGTCTAATTAAGAATTGTAGGGCACTAGTCCTTTAGAACCTGAACTATGCATGCACTAACATAAAATAAAATACTATAATAAGATATTCCTAAAATAACTTTTTAAGAGTTTAAACAAGACTTCCTAAAAATAGAAATTTTGCTTTAAATAAATTTTTGAAATCTTCCCCGGCAACGTCGCTAGGAACTGGATGCCGAAACTACTTATGTGCATAGTATAACAGTGTCTTTAAAGATATTTTTCACTTAGTTTTCCATACTTTGCAACTGAATAAAAAACTTGATCCTGGAGAAAATAAGAATTTAACTTTTTAATTTATATAAAAATATATTAGGATACAACGCAAGTATATATATCGTTATGAAGTAATATAGGACTTTTTGATTAAAACGTAAATATCGGACCCACAGGGAAAATACGTAATATGCACAAACTTTCTATTTTAAAAAGATAATTACTTAAACTGTAGATATTTTCTCAATAAGTAAAATTCAATTCTTTTTGGTATTTTTGATATTTTGACAAAACAATAAAAATTCTAAAGATAACTTGAGTTTATGTAAAAGAAAAGCACTTGATATGAAAATATCTTTCTTCTTGTCATGAATGAGTAATAAATATAAGAATTCGATTGTGGAAGTATACAAATTGTGTTGTGCCAAATAGGAGCAATAATACTCTTTACCTTTACTAGAGATGCTATAAATAACATTGGCTAATTTAAAGTATGAATAGTTCTGAAGACCGACTAGGCAGAGAAGATATCAGCTCTCATCTAGAGTTCCCTTGATTCCCTCCACTTGGGGGCTAACATCTCGTATCATAAACTAAAACAATAAACCGAGTTGGGAGTTTTAGCATCTCATATTAAAGTCCTCTAAACCTACAATCTTCAAAGTTTATTTTCCTATTTATTTGCACTCAATAATATGAATTGCATTCTCAATCATAAAGCTTCATGTGATTCATTCCAATTGTTGACTGAGACAATACCAGCCCGGTTCTTACATGTTCTCACAATAAATTTTAACATTTGGATAGGCCAAATCAAGAAGTGAATGAAGTACATGGATACAAAATCATGACAACTTCTTCCAACATTAAAGATCAATACTCTCCACTACTTCCCTCCAACACTTATAAATACTTATCACTTTAAGGAAAAAGATAAATAAAACTACACAGAATCCATGGAGAAAACAAAACTACATTTTAATTTAAAAGTAGAAAACATTGTCAAACCAATAAGAAGTCTTGATTAAAACTAAAAGTAGTTTAATAACAAAAGATAAAAACTTATCTCAAATCCTTCACGAAACACTTGAAGTTCCTTTGAATCTCTTCTCTTTTACAACACTCTTGACTCTCATAATAAAACTAATAACAAAAAGGATAAAGTGAATATGTGGTGCCTGAAAATCTCTCCAAAACAATCTCTCAAAACTGCCCCTTTCCAACACTTTTTTGAACTTTCAAGCACACTTCAAAAAGTCTCAACTTCCTTCTCTTATAAATCTACAAGAGGTGTCATGATAACTCTTCAAAATGTGTCCCAATTTGATATATTCTAAAAAGGATGCCTCCTTTCACAAGTCCTTTAATCATAATTTCATTTCTAGTGGCCATAACCATCCTCTTTAGCCAATAGATGCCTCTAATGCCCATTTAAAATTTGGCAAAATGAACTAAAACGTCACATAACTACCTCTAGCGCTTAAGCACTGGGCCTCTGACATTTAGGCGTGGCCTTCAATTTCATTGGTGCTTAAGCACCAGATCTGGCGCTTGGGTACCAAAACACTTTTTTTGCAATTTTCCCATTTCTGCTCCAAATTTGATCCTTTTTTACTCCTTTTATTATTTTTCACCTTTTTACTAGCACCTGAAAGAAAAACACAAAAATAACTTCTATTAAAGCGCAATATCTCAAAAATAGGTATAAAAATGTGTCTAAAAACTCTTTATAGTTTATGTGTATCACCTGTCACTCTAAAGTCGTCTAAGTCTACACCCTTCAAATATTATTTCCCTATTTATTTGCACTAAATCATATGAATTACATTCTCATTCATACAACCTCATGTGATTCTTTCTAATTATTTACTGAGACAATATCAGCCCAGTTCTTACATGTTCTTGCAACAAATTTTAACATCAAGATGGGATTGATCAAGAAAATGAAGCAAATGGAATTAAATAATCAGAACTTCTTCCAACATTAAAGATTAATACTCTCCATAACTTCCATCCAAAACATTAATTACTTATCATTTTAAGGTAAAAGATAAAGAAAACTACTCAGAATCTATGAAAAAAACAAAACCACACTTTAGTTTAAAAGTAGAAATCATTCTCAAATCAACAAGAAGTCTAAATTAAAACCAAAAGTATTTTAAAAATAAAGATAAAAACCTTATCTCAAATCCTCCACCAAACTCTTGAACTTCTTTTGAATCTCTTCTCTCTTATAACACTCTTAACTATGATAATAAAACTAAAAACAAAAGGGATAAAGTTAATTTGTTGTGTCTGAAAAATCTCTCCAAAAGTTCCTTCATGAACTATTTCAGAAACTTCGCAGGACTCCCCCCTTTTTTCTCTTAACTTCCTTCGTTTATAATTTTCTAAGAGGTGTCTTGGTATCTCTTCAAAATGTGTCATAATTTGATGTATTTTCTAAGGGATGCCTCGTTTCACAAGTCTTTTAACCATTTTTTTTAAGTGGTCATAACCACCCTCTTTAGCGAATAGGTACCACAAATGTCCCTTTAAAATTTGGTAAAATGAATTTAACTGTCAAATAAGTGCCTCTGGCGCTTAAGTGCAGGGCCTCTGGTGCTTAGGCTCGACCTTCTCTATTTCACCAGCACTTAAGCGTCGGATCTATGGCTTAGGCGCCATAACACTTTTGCTCCATTTTTACATTTTGCTTTAAATTTGATCCTTTTTCACTACTTTTTATATTTTTCACATTTTTACTTGTACCTAAAAGAAAAACACACAAATACCTTCCAATAAAGTGCAATATCTCAAAAATAGGTAAAAAAATGTGTCTAAAAACACTATATATTTTAGGTGTATCGCCTCATCAGCTCATGAGTTGGATATTAGTCGTCGAGCTTTCCTTTTCAACTTGGTCTGTGTCCACTAGCTGTTGGGTTGGATGTTAGTCATCGAGCTTTCCTCCCCAATATAGTAAATTTACCTTGCCTGATCAGATCTTGAGTTTTCTGTTACTAGTCGTGCTTTCCTTTTCAACTTGTTCTATGTTTACTACCTCTTGGGCTAGATGATAGTCATCGAGCATTCCTCCCCAATGTAGTAAATTTACCTTGCCTGATCAGCTCTTGAGCTGGTTTTTAGTCGTCGTGTATTCCTTCTCAACCTGATCTGTGTCTAATACCTCTTGGGTTGGATGTTAGTCATCGAACTTTTCTCCCTAATGTAGTAAATTTATCTTTCCTGATCAGCTCTTGAGTTGGATGTTAGTCATTGTGCTTTCCTTCTCAACCTAGTCTGTGTTCACCACCTCTTGGGTTAAATGTTAGTCATCATGCTTTCCTTCCCAATGTAGCAATATTTTTCCAATGCAATATCAAATATTAGATGAGGATTCTGACATCTGATTCTGCATTGCTTTGCAATGACCTGTTGATCTCATTTTTGGTTGAGGTTTAGTTTTTTCTCTTAAGTAGCCTAGGGTCTAGCCATAGGACTTTTCCTGTTGACTATTCCTAGAAAACTAGACATGAAACCCTCACCACTAGAAATTCCAAAGCCTTCTGCACTCAGTCTGAAGTTTCACATATTGCTCTCAACCTCTAAATACTTAGTAGGTGGGGTCACTGTGGGGGAAACTCAAGATGAGTCACCCTTAGGATTGCTGGACCTTAGGGTTGACCCTGGGTACTGGTCTGGAGCTAAGGAATTCACTACACTCACTACACTCGTCTACACTCACAATCACTCACAACCCTGCACTCAAATTTCTAGCCTAGATCCCTTGATCTTTTGGGATACTCATGTAGATGGTCCCCTAAACCT
>NEWO01000872.1:115029-125689 GCA_003013225.1 Phalaenopsis aphrodite
CATTTCACACAAATGTAAGCCCTAACTAATAAAATTGGCAGGATGAAACACCTAAATATTTCTCCTCAAAACTGAAGCCAAACATTAGGATAGCTTGGGAAGTCATTGAGGTTCTCCTCTGGATCCATGACATCCCCTCACTCTTCTTCCTTTCGATTCTACAAAAAAATGTTCCAAATTTGAATCAATCCCCTTTCTCACCTCTACATCTGATTTCGTTGAAGAGTCCCAACCTTTGAAATTCCTTGAAAATAATTTTTCTTAATTTTTATCGAGTGTCTTCTTAAGTGACTTTGGTCATTTAAGATGTAATTAACTATAGAGCTTGCCCTTATAGGAAGCATGTTGAAACCAAGCTTAATATAAACCCTATTTAATCCTTTATAGTAAATAGGGGAACTTGTCGACAAATATAAAGGTTTCGAAGACCAAACGAATGTTATACTTTCCTTAGTTTATTTGGTCAAGTCTCATCCTCAATTCTTGTGTTTATCCTTCGGGATAGATTTAGGATTTGAGGTAGAGTGCTCTTTGATTTTAAACTATGAAAAATATGGGGTCAGTTTGATTTCATACTTCAATGTCCTTGCGAAGCAGGCGATGGGATTTCAATTCCAGCGACCGACAGCTTCTTATAGGAAACCCCACAAACCAACCCGAAATATCACCAACAGATTCTGGCGACTCTGCTAGGTACAAGCTTTTCTCTCCACACAAGTTAAGAAATAGTATCTTCACACATTAGTAATATGTCTGTGTCCCTCTTGGATCAAATTACCCTTCTTCCGTTGGCGTACTTTACCCATTTCTATCTTGGGAAAGTTCAGGTAACTCCTTGGACTTCAAGACTAGCTGTTAAACCATCTCTGAAAAGAGGGGTTCAGAAGGCCATTAAGGACTCTTTAAATTTTCATGTGGGGTCGGACCCCCAATAGGTAAGTTGGTGGACTAATTCCACCTGGGCATTTTTTTTTCTTTGAATTAGGTCCCGCACTAGGTCCTAAATTTTTTTACAACTCCCTTCCACATTTGGTTTGCTATTTCACAAATTAAACCAAATCGTATTGTGTTGCACGCACTTTGAAATATTAATTAAATTTTACACCTTTTTAAAACAAAGATGTTAAAATTACTTTTAAATTAAGACCCGCCCGATATACAGATTAACCTTTATTTTCAGTGTTTGCACTAAAAATTACGAGGTTTTTGGCCATATAGCTAACCCTAAAACTTTCTGTTTTAAAGCCCAATGCAATGGCATACCCAACGCTGACCTTTTCCTGCAACCTGCAAACAGACCGCAACGCCCGTAACGTCCCTCCCACCATCAAGTTCGGAGCTGGATTTGAAGACCTTGAGGTTATCGTCGGGAAAGCCTTGTTCGTAGTAATGAAGATCGCTGTCTCGGAAGTTTGAGAGCCGTCTGTAGAATTCAGTTTGAACTGCCTTCAAGACTTCCCTGCCCGCAAGAAGGCTAAAGCTACTATCGTCACGACACTCACCAAACCTGCTATCTCCACTGCTGCTAAGGGGAAGGAAGTGATGATTGTCAAAGATTCGACTGAAGGATTAACTGTTCCGCCGCCAGTGTTTGAGATTAGGTTAAGCTCAAGGACTGTACCACTGACCCGAACTTAAAGGAGGAACCGCAATAAGAGAATTCAGAGGGCCATCAAAGCCCAGACTCCTGAGAACACACCTGATGAGGAGGAGCCTCTTCAAGTTGAAGAGGTATTATCAGAAATTTACGCACTTCTACGAGGGAGTAGATTCCATCCTCTAACAGATACTGATGGATATGAGAGTATCCGGAAGATTGTTGCCGCATTATCATCACCTCATGGACATGGTGAGAAGGGAAAGAAATTCAACACCATCACCAGAGTTAGTGCAGTATTCAGAAGGCTTGCTATTAAAGAAGGATGTTCTGTTAGGGAATTACTTAAATGAGTGAGACATGCAATTTCCCCTCATATGAAGAATGAAATTTTGAAGGAAATTAAGTTCGCTAGAAAATCTCATAGGTTGACTATAAAGACACCTATCCGTGTTCTCGTCTGGCTCCGTTTGGGAAATTGAGTTGATATTCAGGATCGAGATTTCTTAAAGCAATCAAGGAATCAATAATTGAGGAAAAAGTTGAGAAACTCAGGATCGAGATTTCTGAGTTAGCTTGAGAACAAGGATTTTCCGTCAATAGTAACAACGATGATTTTAATTATAGTGATTACTTGGAGAAAGATTTCATGGATGTCCACGTGATCCAAACCAGAGCTACCACATCTGCGCGCGAGGCTCAACCTCACACTGAAGAGAACGTCGTAGATGAGTTGCGTAGGGTTATCCTCCTCAGGGATGAGCAAGTTGTTCTACTGAAGAAAAAAATAGAGGAGATGACTGCAGCTATGACCACCATGGCCACCATTCAGGGGCAATCACAAGCACCAAGATTGGCTTCTCCATATATTAATCAGCCAGAAATCATACACATCGCAGATGAAAGAAGGGAGGCTACTTTGACAGACAAAGAAAAACAATCGAAGAAGGATTCCCCATCACTGGTTATGCCAGAAAAAGAGTTCAAGCAAATGGTTGAACAAGTACGGGATGCCTTAGCCCAGTTCAAGGGCGGTGCATCAATTTTAAAAGGTAGACCTTCTCCGAAGGAGTTTAATGTCGTGCCTTCCCCAAGGGTTTTGTGACCCCAAACTTCAAGATATTCGATGGGACTAGAAATTCCAGACAACACATAGCACATTTTTTAGCCAATTGTGGAAACACGAGGAATAGCGAAGCTCTACTCTGTCAGCAGTTCGTCAGCAGCTTATCAGAGATTGCTTTCGACTGGTACGCTGACTTGCCCAACGGGTCAGTTAAAATATTTTCTGAGTTGGAACAATTATTTATGAAAAGATTTGCTAGGGTGCAGCATCATGTGTCTATTGGAGAACTCATGATGGAGAAGCAGAAGCCTAGTGAAACCTTGACAGACTATATTTCGAGGTGGAGAAACCTTAACATGAAATGTGAACCTCAGTTACAGGAACATTAAGCGATTGGAATTCTACTCAAAAGAATTCATGGGCCAGTAGCTTTCATGTTTAAGGGACTCACCATCAAATCCTTTGAGAAGCTACTCAGTAAAGCCAGCAGTCTCCAAGAAGAAATGAAGCACATAGAGCCACATGAAAAGGCTAAGGTGACCAGAGTGTTCGAAAAGAAATCAGGGGTAGTCGCATATGTTGACAAAGGAAAGCAGCCGATAAAGATAAATGTAGAAGATCATCATCAATCTTCGTCACAATACTCTCAGAAATAGTGTAGTCAATCCAACCAACGGTCGTCTCAGGAGGGATCACCTCAAACAGCGGGTAAAAGAATATCCCTGTTAGAGCGACAAAAAGTTGTTTACTCCTTCAAAGATGAAGCTGTACCTAAAATATTCAAAAGCTTGATGAAGAAACCAAATTCAAACTACATGTTCCAAAGAAACCCGAAGAGGTGGATAAGAAGAATGAACCAAATCATTGCCCGTACTACCGGTTGCTTGGGAACACTATAGACAAATGCTTCATCTTTAAAGACTAGCTCAAGAAGAACCTCAAGGAAGAGAATATAACAATCCCAATGGAGTATTTGAGAGAACCTGAAAAAGGTTCCATAAACATGATTTCAGCTGAGTCAATCTACCCAATTGATCCATATGTCAGAATAGATGGATGGAGTACAACTTGGGATGAACTCAAGAAGGTCCTCAATATGATAGAGGATTCATCGAAACAAGCTTCTACAAATACCGAAGAAGGATGGAATGAGTTATGGAGCAGATCATCCAAGAAGATACTGAACAAGCTACAGTCTGCATCAAAACAAGCCTCCATTCAGAGTCTGCAACACACCGAGCCCGAGATGAAGATTTCACAAGAAAATTTGTCATCTTCCAGGACAAAGAACAAGAAAAAGAAGAGCGCCACTGCCAAGATTAATAGCACGGGGGGTAGGATAGGGGCTGCCTCTACTAGATTGGTTGTCTCGAATTCGGGGAAGAAAATCTTCGAACCCTTGACTTTGTAAGATTATCTTTTTGTCCCTCCGGGGTCTTATGAATATAATGGTTGTGATTTCGGCTACGTTCTGACTATTTCTGGTAATAACGTGACTGATTGTAACCAAGCTAGTTGCGATCTCGATCAGCAAAATGATCCTCAAATCGTACTTGAGTTTGATGAACTTGTTGTCAAGTCTAAAGAAGACATCAACGATATCGCTTACGACAACAATGATAACGAAGAGCCAACTCTCGAGTGTCACGGTACACCACTCTCCATCAAATTAGATCTTTTCGATGAGGAGGAAAAGACACCGGAAGATTCAACAATGATATCTCAAGAAGAAGAAGTCACAGAAGTTAACTTGAGGAGCGGAAAGGTGTTACCACCAAGAACAGCTCTAGCAGACAAAGGAAAAAAAATAATGACTCGAGAAGAGATACCCCCACCTCCGCCAGTGGAAGAACAACATAATCAAGATAAAAGTGGAGGATCATACAAAGTAGATTACAACGTGTTAGCTCATCTAAGGAAATTGCCTGCCCGACTAAGCATCTACGACGCTTTGATCCTATCAAAGAAGATGAGAGAATCTCTGGTTACAGCTTTGCTAGATCCAGAAATTTGCTTAGCTCAATTGGATAGCACATCCTCAGATGAAGTTTACTCTTTGAGATAACAGTCAGGGGTAACCTTTACAGATGAAGACATGCTGCTCGGTACCACCGACCACAACCGTCCGCTCTACATTTCCGTCAACATTGGCAGATTTGTGTTATCCAAAGTTTTAGTGGATCCTGGAGCATCTCTTAACTTGATGAGTCTACGGTCGTTAGCATGTTTGAACTTCAGCATTCAGGAGCTCATCCCCGATAAGATGATATTAATAGGATTTAACCAAAAGGGAGAAAGAGCCCTTGGATTAATCTCATTACTTATGAAAGTTAGAGAACTTGTAACAACCGTTAAATTTCATATCATCGATGCCGAACCTCTTTCAATGCTCTATTGGGTCGATCGTAGATTCATGAGCATAACATGGTTCCATCATCCCTACATCAGTGCATTAAATACCGCAAAGATGGTCAAGAAAATTGCATCAAGGGAGACCTGCAACCGTTTTCAGTACATGAAGTTGGTATCCATGAAGATGCTGCCTACTACGTGCCTCCAAAGAAAACTGTCTTCTCGCGCAAAATTTTGAAAAACAAATATAAAGATTTAGAAGGATCACGAAAAGAAGGCCATACAACTCCTCTTCAACGACCTTCTACCACTCCCTTACATCGAGTTGGTGGAAGTTCTTCTAGTTCACGCACTCGAGGTCGAGGCCGGGGACGTGGACGAGGAAAGATCAATTTAATTGTTGAACGAACTAGGCCAGCTATCAACATTGGTGATGAAGATAGTTCTGAAGATGAGGTAATGATGACAAAATAGAAGAAGCTTCAGTACGAGATATCCCTAGAAGGTATAGAGAGTAATGAATATGAAACAATGTATGATCGGATAAACTACCATGTGAATACTATGACCCTCACTCTGATTGTACCTCAAAAGGTTGAGAATTAAGAGGTCACGGAAGTCCATAGTGTTGGTTCAAAGCCGATTAAATTTTATCGTGCTTCTACCTCTGTTGAGCTTGAAAAACATGTAAATTTGGATGTTGATTTTAATGAATTAATGAAATTGCCTTTTGGTTACTTCTCGCCTTGTGTTCAAAAATTAATTCAACAGGGACATTTACCAAAACAAATGCAAAAAGGTAAATTTCAACTCTTTGAAAAATTATGGAACACTAAAAGATGAACTCCCAATTTAAAAGAAGGTCTCGGATTTGGTACAGTTGGACCAGTCGATGATTCCGAATTTTGCAAGGTTGTTACTAATGAGTCAGAAAAGGATTGTCTCGATGTGGAGGATGACTCTACTGATCAACCAATAGAAGATGCTCCGCTAGAATTTGAGGAAAAAATTAAATCCACTATCGATGAATTGAAAGAGATTAATCTTGGGACTTAAGAACGACCCCGACCTACATTTATAAGTTCTCTACTAGATGACGAAGAATCTGCAGAACTAGTCAAATTATTAGCAGAATTCAAAGATTGCTTCGCGTGGAGCTACGATGAAATGCCAAGACTGTCAGCAGAGGTTGCAGTCCATAAACTTGGGGTTGACAAGAATGTAACCCCAGTAAAACAAGCTCCAAGGAGAATGCGCCTCGAGATAGAACAACAAGTCATCACCGAGGTAAAGAAATTGATAGACGCTAACTTCGTTAAAGAAGAGCAGTACCCCATGTGGTTAGCCAATATTGTACCAGTTAAAAAGAAAAATGGACAGATCCGCGTTTGCGTCGACTTCAGAGATTTGAATAAGGCATGTCCAAAAGACGAGTTCCCACTACCTATACCGGAAATGATGGTGGACATCGCTTCAACACATGAAATTTTCTCCTTCATGGATGGATCGTCGGGGTATAACCAAATCAAGATGGCTCCCAAGGATGCAGCGCTTACAGCTTTCAGAACACCGATTGGAATCTTCTGCTACACAGTGATGCGTTCGGCCTAAAGAACGTCGGAGCAACGTATCAGCGTGCAATGATGAAGATTTTTGACGGCCTCATTCAAAATCAAGTAGAATGCTACGTGGATGATCTGGTCATCAAAAGCAAACGGAAAATATACCACTTGTATGATTTGTGGATTGTGTCTGAACAATTACGACAATATGACCTTAAAATGAATCCCTTAAAGTGCGCCTTCGGCGTCACCTCTGGGAAATTTCTAGGATTCGTTGTCCTTCATCGGGGAATCGAGATCAACCCGGATAATATTAAAGCTATCTTAAAAATGCCTCCCCCTAAAACCTTGAAATAGTTACGTTCCTTCCAGGGGAAGTTGGCATATCTGAGGCGCTTTATTTCTAATCTCTCAGGTAGGTGTCAGCCTTTCTCGACATTAATTAAAAAGGACACCAAATTTATTTGGGAATAAAAATGCCAGTGGGCCTTTGAGGACGTTAAACAATATTTAATGACACCTCCAGTTTTGGCAGCCCCTATCCCAAGGAAACTGTTGATACTTTATACCGCGACTTTGGATGACTCTCTTGGAGCCCTCTTAGCCCAAGTCAATGAGGAGGGAAAAGAAAATGCTCTCTACTACTTAAGTCGTCGTCTAATACCGACGGAGATAAGGTATCCACCTATTGAGAAGCATTGTCTGGCACTAATTTTCACCGCTCAAAAGCTTAGACATAACATGCTTTCTCATAAGATCACCATAATATCGAAAGTTAATCCATTGCAATATTTGATGACCCGACCAACACTCTCCGGACGTTTAGCGAGATGGTTAATGATCTTATTGCAATTTGACATAAATTTTGTGCACCTCCGGGCTATCAAAGGACAAATTTAAGCAGATTTTCTCGCTGCACACCCACTGCCAGCTGGGTCCTCTCTCAATGACGAGTTACCATACGAGCAGATACTACAAATGGAATTTTCCAGTGCGCAGCGCTGAGAAATATACTTCGATGGTGCTTCATCAGCCAGGAAAAACAAGGGATCAGGCACAGTTATACCAGGCAAGGCAGGGATCGGTTTGATCTTTATCATGCCAGATAAGGGTATGTTGAGGTTTTCGTACCACCTGACGGAGCCTTGTACCAACAATGAAGAAGAATATGAAGCCTTAATCAACGGATTGGAATTGGAAATTTCGATGGATATAACGAAGATTGTCATTTATGATGACTCTCAACTTGTCATCCAGCAAGTCGTCGGGCAATACATAATTCTAAAACCAAGATTAGCAAAATACCATCCATACGCGATGAAACTCCTAGTGCAGATTCCTGAGGTGCTTTCTACCGGATTCCTCACGGAGATAATGCTCATGCCGACGCTTTAGCAAAACTCGCTAAGGAAATGGCGTGTCCTCTGGAGGATTCCATCGAAGTCACGGTGCAAGGAAGATGAGTCTTGTCTCGAAGTGACTTTGAAACCCTTCACAAACTTGGAAAAGAAGAAACCGTGAATACAGTTACAGACATCAACAAAGATTGGTGCAAGCCATTATATAGAATATTTCCATACTAGAAAGCTACCAGATGACAAGTCTGAGGCGCACCACATCACAAGCAGGGCCATGTCTTACGCCTTGGTGGGAAATGTTCTCTACAGAAGATCGTTCGACGAGATGTGGCTATGGTGATTGAGCAGAGCCGAGGCACAAAATATTGTCAAGGAAGTACATGCCGGATTGTGTGGCGATCACCATTCGGGACCAAAAATGAAAATGAAGATTAAAAGAATCGGATATTATTGGCCAGCAATGATGTCCGATTGCATGGATATCACCAGAAGATTTCACCAATGTCAGGTGCATGGGGTGGTCTTACACCAGCCTCCGAATGTGCTACACCCAACCGTTGTCTTGTGGCCATTCGAGTGTTTGGGCACTGACATAATAGGTCCGATAGACCCTCTATCTTCTAAAGGACACAGAATCATACTTGTCGCTACGGATTACTTCTTCAAATGGGCAAAGGCAGTACTGTTACGTGAGGTTACGACACAACACATTCTTTAATTTTTCAGAAGCCAAATCGTCTACCGTTTCGGAGTACCACGAGGAATAATCTCTGACAATGGGACAACTTTCAAAAGCACAAAGATCAATAATTTCGTCAGAAGACATGGGTTAGATTGGAGATACTCTATAATTTACTACTCTAGAGTAAATGGTCTGGCTAAAGCTTTCAACAAGACACTGGTACAAATTTTGAAGAAAGCATTGGATGAAAATAAAAGGGATTGGCATAACAAACTGTTAGAAGCCCTATGGGCCTACCAAACGACTTTCAGGACTCCCACTCAGTGTACACCTTATATGCTCGTGTACGGAACCGAGGCTGTGCTACCGCTAGAGATCCAGACACCATCTCTCAGAGTCGCCATTGCCTACCAACTTACAACAGAAGAAAGCACAAAACTCAGGCTAGAAGAATTGGAGAATCTAGAGGGAAAACGATTGGAAGCACAACAACATTTGGAGCTCTACCAGGCAAAGATGGTACAAGCCAATGACAAATTGGTCCGCCCAAGGACATTCAAAATTAGTGACCTCGTACTCGTGCTCAAAAAACCTATTCCTGCTCGCCGCAAAATAGGTAGCAAATTCGAGTCAAATTGGGAGGGACCATTTGTCATTGAGAAAGTTTATGCAGGAGGAGCCTACCAGTTAGTGGACTTCCGAGGTGAAAGACCCATGCTACCGATAAATGGACGATACCTGAAAACCTATTACGCGACCTGATGCAGCTTACCTCTGCTTGCTTCTGCTTGCTTTGAAACTTTGAAACCTTGATTGTTTTAGGGTTATCTATATGGTCGTATGTCTATGACCAGGTCCAAATTTTGTAATTAATCTCATACATAATGAAAATTTTAAGAAAATTTTTGAACTTTACATGTTCTCTTTTCTACTTTTGATTTAAAAATTCCATTAAATTAAAACAAAACTCACACATAAAATGAGTAATCCTTTTCACCAAAACAAACTAAAATTTACTTTAATGAGTACTCTGTTTTGTTCTTGTTCATGCCAAACTTCGGCCCACTGACGTTTCTTTTTTTTCGTCTGCAGAAAAATGTCCTGATAGAGGCTGATCTTTGCCTTCTAGGACGGCTTGAACCTCGCACTGAATGAAGAGATGGTGCCACAAAGAGGTGTCATAGATTTTTGACATGGATTTCAACCAGATTGATGTGGACTACAACGGTCCTCTAATGGGCATAATCAACAATGAAGAAAAGAAGTGACTACCCTCACTGTTGAGGGTGACCACTTAAGACGACGTGGCACATAAGAGTAAAAACGTGATAGCAGAACAAGATCCAATGGAGGGGCCCAGCTGACTGCCCTCCATGATAGCTACTCCGACGAAGGGCTTAATAGCTGCCCAAAGTGAAAAACTACCAAATACTCCACTCCGCTGAGCACAACGCATAAATGCGAGCCGAAAGAAACAGAGAGCCTTTCTGCAACAGGAGTGCAAGCGCCAAAGAAACAGAGAGCCTTTCTTACCCCCATTCCAGAGGGACATATCTACGATCTAAATCTGAAAGAGACTTCAGCCAGCCCGCCCACTACAGATGAAGAATCAGGATTTCTGACAGGATCAGATGTACCCCTGATCCCAGATATCTTGTGCAGAGGTTGCCCAACATGCAACGTCGAGATACCAGCTATGACATCAGTCACGGGCGCATTTGTAGAGTGCCCGGACTGTAACGTTTTACATCTACAACATTTCAGTACCTTAGAAGAATGCACTGCAAGCACCAATGATTCTCAGACTCCAGATTTTATGGCAAATGAGCCCTATGTCCCACTGGGGACGGATCAATGCGCACCGCAGAGCCCAGGATCATACATCCCGCTTGAGGCTGAATCTCATTTTCTGGATTGGCCAGCACAGGTTTGGATTCCCGCCGAGGCCTGGAGGAAAGAACGCCCCAGACAACTGCCAACTCCCGGAATGGTAGAATACTACAAAATAAGCAAGTTAAACAAAAGAGAATTTGAGTTCTATGA
>NEWO01000872.1:193595-205258 GCA_003013225.1 Phalaenopsis aphrodite
CAAAAGTAGTCTAAAACAAAAAGATAAAAACTTATCTCAAGTCCTCCACCAAACTCTTGAAGTTCCTTTGAATCTCTTCTTTTTTGCAATCACTAAAAAACATAACAAAAAGGATCAAGTAAATAAAAAGTGGTTCTTAAAAATCTATCCAAACTAACTCCCCAGAGAAGAACTTTCAAAACTTGCCAATATTTTTAAGACTCTTTTCTAAGTCCTCTCTTCTTTCTTTTATAGTTTTCCAAGAGGCGCATTGAGATCTCTTCAAAATGTGTCTTGATTCGATGTATTTGCCCGAGAGATGCATTCTTTCATGATAATTTTAGTCCATGGTGGTTACAGCCACCTATTAAGCCAATGGGTGCCTCAAAAACCTCTTCGAAATTCATGAAAATCGATTTTACTCGTCTAGTAACTGCCATTGTCGCTTAAACGCGGGGTCTCAGTGCTTAGGTGTGGGCTTCTATGTTTAACCGGCGCTTAAGAGCCGGATCTAGCGCTTAGGCGCCAAAACTCTTTTCCACAATTTTTCACTTTTTGGTCCAAATTCGATCCCTTTTCACTCCTTTAAGCAATTTTTCCATTTTTACTTGTATCTATAAGAAAAACACAAAAACATCTTCCATTAAAGCTCAATATCTCAAAAATAGGTATTAAAATGTGTCTAAAAATACTATATATTTTAGGTGTATCAGGGGACCATCTGCCTGACTCTACCAAAGGATCAAGGGATCAAGTTCAAGAAATTTTGGGTTTGCATTTGTGAGTGATTGTGAGTGAGGTGATTGCTGGTGAGTGCCTTAGCTCTAGACCAACACCGAGGGCCAACCCTAAGGTCCAACAATCCTATGGGAACTCTCCTTAAGCTCCCTCAAAATAACCCCACATACTAAGTGCTAGAGGTTAGGACCACTATATGGAACTTCAAGTTGAGTAAAGAGGAGTTTATAATTTCTAATCGTGAGGGTTCCTTTTCTCTTTTTCTAGGAATAGTCAACAGGAAGTCCAACAGCTAGACCTTAGGCTATTAAAGAGGAACACTAGACCTTAACCAAAAATGAGGTCAACAATTGGTTCATAGGCTTCTAAGGCAGAAGTACCTTCTCTCAATTCTCATATTGTACCTGGGCTTGAATGCATAGAGAAATGATAGCAGTCAAATTTCTTAGCCCCATAGAGGATCCATTTAATGAAAAGCTGATGGTTGATCAACAAATCAGTGCTCCTACATCAACTGTCCTACCAGTCTAAATGAAGAAATTTAGGATAACACTCTCCTTTGTTACCTTCCTGAGGTTTGTAGAAGGAAGCAACTTGGCAACAAAGAAGAAATAACATGCTTTAGGGATGAGTTAATTTTGAAGTGGAAAATCTCAATTTTGGTTCATTCCTCCTTCTCCAAGTTCCTTCATCATCAGTAAAGAAAATGAAAATTTCATGGAATCTATCTTTGGTTGGGGCAAAATTGGCATAACTACATATAGGAACATTTTTCAATAGAAATAATTCATTAATACAAGATGGAATGAATGGTACCAATCTACCTTAAACAAAGACTAAACCTTGATGTAAATCCAGAAGATTGGCATAGAACTCATTAACAACTGAAATAACTATTGTAGCAGTAGTGTAACAGAACACTTCCCAACATCTTTGACACCAGAAGGTGAAATAAATCTCCTTTCCTTAATTAGTTCATTTTAATAATTCTGAGCTTCATTGTTGATGAACTTTTTTATATCAAATACATCATTGATTTTGCTTCCCATTTTTATAGGTGCCATAATATCAAGGAAAGATGATCTTTTCCTTTTCTTCCTCATAAATAATCCAAAATGCCTAGATAATGACCCTTTTGAACATCATGCAGATTTATGGCAGTTTTAAGGAGGAAAAAGAGGGTTTTAAACTACTTAGGATGGTTATTTGAAAGGTCTTAAAATGTGGCACTTGGGTTAATGAGTTAGAATACTTTCTAAGCTTATTTAATTGCAGTAATCCTTTCCCACCGACATCTTTCAAATTATAGTTAAATTCTTTAATAGCCCTATAAGCTTTATGCATAAGTTCTACTGGCAAATGACACATCTTCCCAAATACGAGCATATATGGTGATATTTTTATAGGAGTTTTATATGCAGTCCTATAGGCTTATAATGTATTATCAAGTCTAGCATATCAATCCTTTCTATTAGAATTTACATTTTTTTCCTATATTCTTTAAATTTCATGATTGGAAACTTTAACTAGACCACTAGTCTGAGGATAAAATGTTGTAGTAATTTATGTTTAATTCCAAAGTTTTTAATTATTGTTTAAATTTTTTTATTCTCAAAATGACTTCCTCCATCAGTAATAATCACCTTGGAATTCCGAAGCAACTAAAAATATTTTCTTAAGAAAATTTTATAATGCTCTGAGCATCACAATGGCGTAAAGCAACTGCTTCAATCCATTTAGACATATATTCCATAAAAAATTAATATATATATATATATATATATATATATATATATATATATATATATATATATATTTCTCGAGAATGGTATAAATGATCCCATAAAATCGAAACCACTTACATAAAAAATTACAACTTCTACAGTAAAATTTAAGGGCATTTCATTCCTTCTTGAAATATTTCTTATACTCTAACATCGATCACATGTTTTAACATAAATATTAACATCCCTAAATAAATTAGACAAAAAAATTTAGATTTTAAGATCTTAAAAGCAAATCCATCGACTCCAACATGTCCCCCAAACTCAAAATCATGAAAATTTTAAATAATTTCTTGGGTTTCTTCAAATGAGACTGTTGACCTCATTTTTGGTGAGATCTTTCTTTTCTCTTAGTACTTAAGATCTAACCATAGGGTTTCCCTTTTGACTACACTAGAAGACTTGAGATGGAACCCATCTCTATAGAAATTCAAACCACCTCCTTACTCTCTTTGAAACCCTAAATGGATGGCCATGAACCTTCAACACTTAGAAGGTTGAGACCAACATGTGAGGACTCAAGGATGAGTCTTCATGTGCCTACAGTGTGTGTTATTTTTTTACATGTTTTATGTCAATTTAAATCACATGTAACAGTGTCAAAAAATTGACCCATCTTGAAATTACACTGTAATTTTGAAATGTTATTAAATATAGAAAATAGTTCACACAATAGTGGTTCCACACAAGTTCACGTATTGCTTCAAGTAATATAGTGCTTTCTTAAAAGCCACAGTGTCGATCCCACAGAGATGAGAGATAAGAAATCTCTTAGGCTAATTCTAGTCTATTACTATTAGTCCTTAGTTTAGAAGGTCAATTTAAGTGGTTTTTCTAATAGGTAGTCCTAAAGGTAAGCCTTAAGTTTAAAATAACAAACAAATACTCCTAAATGAAAATATTAATTTTAAAGATAACACTATCTAGATGAATTTGTTTGGAGAATTTTGAGATGTTAAAAACTATTATTCTTATGTAGTGAATTGGATAATGCATAGGAATGAGATACATAAAATTTTGTATGTGCCAAATAGGAGCAATCCTATTCTTTACCCTTTGAGAGTGCATAAAGAACATTGAATAATCCAGAGTTTGCTCCCTAAATTCGTGATTTAGTTGAGAGGATACTAGTTTCCACTCCATAGCTCCCACTTCTTCCTCGTTTAAAGGCTAACAATCTCGCTTTAGTTTCAAAGCAACTGGACCAAATTAGGGATTTTAGTCTATCATCCCAAAATCTCCAATTCTACGCCCATAAAAGTATATATCCTTATTTATTCGCACTCAACACTATGGACTACATTCTCATCCATGAAATTGAATGTGATTCTTAATTTATTGTAGAAAGTATATCCTTTTTCAGATCTTATGTTTCTCAACAAATTTTAACATTACAACAGGTCTAAATTGCAATATAAATGAAGTTTAAGTAAAAACCATTTCATTTATAATTAAATTGCATACTAACATGCATCCAAAAATCCTACACATAAATTCTACTCATTGTAAAAGAAAAGTAAAATGAAATCAACGACATAATCTTCTCATGCCACTATTTCTAAATAAAAAGAAAGAGTAAGAATAATTACTTACAAAGCATGAAAAAAACAAAAAGGAAAACATTATTACATTGAAGAAAATCCATTAAATAAGTGTTTACAAAATCATATGATAATAAAAAACACAATACTTAGCTTTTTTCCCATTGAAATAAAGATGAAGATCTCTCCCACAAAGTCTCTCGCTAATCCATGCTATGCTTGTTAAATTCCTTACAAATTCTCTCAAAATCCCCTCTCCAATCTCTCTAAAAAAAATGCAAAAATCTACATTTCTACTCCTATTCTAAGATCTCTAAATATTCCACTTGATTTTCCCCTCATACAAACGCCTATGATGAGAGGCGCCAACCCCCTATTTTAAAGAGACACTAAATTACTTATTTTTCCCAAATGACACATTTTTTCATTCAAAGATACAATTCTCTTCATCCAAGAGACATATATCTTCATTCAAGAGCCTTTCCTAAGTGTATAAATTCATTAAACCATTCCATGTGGCATTTGATTCACATAGAGCCTTCTAGAACATCTCAAAATAGTCGAAAAGCTCCAAAAATCCATCCATAATCGTCTCCGGTAACTCTAATGCCAGTTTTCGGCACTTCTGGTGCCTGTTCTTTGGATTTTGGTGCCTCTAGTGCCTGTTTTATGGATTCTGCTGCCTTTGGTGCCACCTTATAGTAGCTCCACCGTTTCTCTTTGTTTGGCTCCGTTTCAGCTCTGTTTTACCCCATTTCAGTTGCATTTTGCTAATAACATATATACTTGCAAGATAAGCATAAAAATAACTCATATTTAAATCATTCAAATATATGTAAGAAATTTAAAGGAGAATAAGCATAGAAAAACATTTCAAACTATACCAAGTCAGAATTTTCTTTCTTGCGTGTTTCTGCTCCAAATTGCACCATTTTTTGCTTCATTTTCTCCAAAGTTCATTTCTTGGACCCGAAGACAAAAATATACAAAATAAATTCCTTTAATGTGTAATATCATTAAAAATATGTGTAAAATGTATATGAAAGATTAGGTAGAAAATATGTAATTTTTAGGTGTGTCAAGTCGCCAAGGGGGACCGTCGAACTTAGGGCAACCCTGGGTGGCTAGGGTTTGGTCTCTCAAACAATCAAGCACATCAAAATTCCCTACTCATCCTAAGAATCTAAAATTACTCCCATTGAACCTATTTCTCTTTGCTCTTTTGGAAACTCCTCTTTTGGAAACTCATGTGGGTGGTTGATGTGGGTTTTTGGTATGCGATTTAAGTATCTTTCAATACTACAACACACACGACAGCACAACTAGTAAATATGCAAATCTATCACTATAAAAATCACTTCAATATAAATATTTTTATATTTTAAAATCTTTAGGCTGCCAAACTTTATAATTACGCAAGTATACGAACCACTAAAGCAAAAAAAAAGGCTCTAATGGAGTCCTGAGTATCGTTCCTACAGAGAGGTGGAAATTCTTATGGTTATAACATAAAACAATATTCAAACTATAAAAACTAAAGTAAGAAAAACAAATCTAAAGTAGATTTAATGTATGCTAAATTAAATTTAGCTAAAATAACTAAGTTAATTAAGTTATTTTCTAAACTTTTAAAGTTAAATTTATTAAGACTAAAAAAAAGTTTTGTAACGAAGAGTTCAAATTTGAGAAAACACCCTTCCCCTTTACAAGAAGTTTTTTGTTAGTGAAGTAACTAAAATAATTTAGAATTACGTAAAATTGTATTAAGCCAAATAATAGTAATACTTTTCTGTACCATCTGTTAAGTGCATAAAAAATATTGGCTAATCTAGAGTTTGGTCCTTAAATCTATGTTTAGGTTGAGAGGATACTTGCTCTCACTTCAGAGCTCTCACTTCTCCCTCACTTAAGGGATAACAATTTCACTTTAGTTTCCAAGCAATTGGACCAAATTGGGTACTTTAGTTTGCACCCTAAAAGCTCCAATTCTACGCCCAACAAAATATATTTTACTATCTATTTGCACTCAACCCCATGGACTACATTCACACCCATGAAATTGAATGTGAATCTTACCTTGTTTTAGAAAGCATAGCCCTTTTGGGTCTTATGTTTCTGACAAAATTTTAATATTTCAATTGGTACGATAGAAAATTAAATGAAGATCAGAGTTTGAATCATTAAAATTTATTGACATTTAAAACTTTGCACAACAGTATTAATTCTTCACAAAACCATATCTCATTGTAGGGAGAAGGATAAAGAAGACTACCCATTATTCATGAGAAGGATATGACAAGACATGTATTTAATATATAAAAACAAGTTTACATAACAAAGAAAGGAAAGAACACAACTTATCTCTTAATCCTCCTCATGCAAATCCCTTCAATTTCCCTTGAAGCACTTTCTAGCATTACAATCACACTAACTTCTCCCTTAGAAATGCAATGTAGAAGAAATGTCTCACCTTCCCTCTCCTGTTACAACTTGGGAAGATAATCCTCTCCAAAACCTAACTCTCCTCCAAAGGCTCTAAATGCCACTCCCTCCAAAACTTCCCAAGACTTCTTAATAGGAGTGTCAGCCTCTTCTCTAAAGAACTTCGAAATTCCCTCCTTTTTCCTAAGAGGCACACCTCTTCAAATCAAGAGACAAATCCTTTCATCCAAAAGACATATCTCTTCATTTAAGAACCTTTACAAGTGTCTAGATGCATTGAACAACTCCATAGACCGTTTGAATTACTTAAAGCCTTTAAGAACCTCTAAAAAATAGTCAATAATCACCATCAATACATTTAGATTCGTCTCTGGCACCTTTAGCACCAGTTCACTAAAGTTCCACGCTCTTCTCTGGATTTTGGCACCTCTAACACCTCTTCTCTGTAAAATGACGCCTCTAGTGCTAGTATATTGAAAAACTGTATTTTGAATCCAAATTTTTTTTCCTTTCTGCTCCTTTTTGCTCCAAATGTCTAAACTCAATATACTTGTAAAAAAACATGAAAAAACCCTTCTTTAAAGTATAATATTTCCAAATTTAAACATACAATGTATACATAAATTTGCACAATTTTTTGGTGTATTAAAATCCCCCAAACTTCAATATTTTTTTTTCCTCAAGTGGCTCTTTTACTACATGGAAATATGACTTATTGTAGAGATTAACTTATAAATTTTTATAATTTTGTTTAATAAATATAGTATTACTTAATAAAAACTTTTAATAACTTAGGTTAAAACTAAAAGCACAATAACACCTAATAGTCAAGTCTAAGATTTCTAAGTCTATTCATTTCAAGAAGAACTATAATTTATCATATCAAAGAAACTTAGAATGTCCATATGAAAAAGAATTTCAAGAAAACTTTATTAGTAAGGATTGTAATACTCAAATACAAGTTTAAAAAATGTAATAAAGCCTTTTTTCCTCAAGTTGATTCAAGTGAAGCCAATTTTTAATTAGGCATCTCCTCAAGCTTCTCCTCACATATTTTTCTTTTTTTTCCATTTTCTTTTCATTTTATTTTCTTTTTGTTTTCATTTTCTTTAGGATTGTTTTCAATCCTTTCTTTTCTTTTCTTTTTCATGTGTGGATTACTATATCTAGATAGCCTTTAATAATTTTGAACATCACTATCCTCTTCTTGAAATTAAGAGCTTCTTACCTTTTTTTACTTTATAAATTCATTTTAGCATTGAAGATTTTTCATAGAAGTCTCATTCTTTTTTTCTTATATGAAACTCTAAGATTATTAATTTTTAAAAAATACAATTTCTTTTCATAAAATAAAAGCATAGTTTTATCCTTTCACACTAAATATGTTAATTGTAGAATTTACCTTCATTATTAAAAATGTTTTGCTTAAATTTAATATAATATTTAAAAATAAAAATATAGTCTTCTAAAGTCAGCCTCTAATACCAAATATCATGTTAAATTAATTTTAAACCTATAGCTAATTGAGAGAAAATAAAATTTAGTTTACTTCTTTTAAACAAAACTTTCCTTCCCCCAAACTTAGATGTTTTTAATAAGAAGTAAAGCATTTAGTAAAGAAAAAAGGTAGGTGAAATGAAAACAGTATGCATAGAAATAAGACAACTTATAGAGGATCCTGGACATGAAACTTAGCTTTGACACATTGCAGGTACTAATTTAACAAGTACAAGCATTAAACCATTACATGAAACCTAATATATCAACATGATTTGCTAAGAAAGGGTGATATAAAAACATATGCAGTAAATTAAAGAAATAAATAATACTGAAATAAAAAATCAATAATTTACACCTATACACACAAGCAAGTTTAATAATACCACTTCCAATACACATAAATTTCCAAATTAATAACAACAAAAATAAAATAAAACAAACAACAACTAATGAGAACAGTTAGTTCCCCAACAACTCATCTTTCACATCTTCTTCCTCTTCTTCTTCCTCTTCTTCTTCTTCCTCTTCTTCTTCTTCTTCTTCTTCTTCTTCTTCTTCATCTTTTTCTTCTTCAAATTCTTCATATTTTTGCTTCACATAAGGCGTAAAACCGGGGCATGTAGGAAATTCTATAGTATAGTCACTCCTAAGATATCTAACCATATCCACTTGATATGCAATATCATGTTGAACTCTTTTCTGTTGATAATCATCATTATGATCATTCCTCAATTCCAAAACACTTATTCTATTCTGTATTGCCACTATATCTAATTGCTGAATCATTAACTGCTCCATAATATTTTCAAGCGAATAAGTACTGGAAGTGGATGGTTCTGCAGCAAATGTAGAAGGTCTATCACTAACTCAACTTCCAGTTCTAAATCCAATAAATGATTTTAATTTATAAACTGTAGGTTTCCAAATTGGTTTAGGTGGCTGCAACATTTCTTCATCCTTATCAAAATCTACTCTGGATTGTTCACATAAGGTGAAAATCAAGGCAGGATACCCTAAACCACCAGTGGTTCCACCCTTAGCAATAATCTGAGCAATATGCAGAATGAGAGCACCATTACCAACAACCTTCATTTTTTGTGTGCAAAAATTTAATATTGTTCTCTCCTTGGTTACATCCCTAAGGTGATTTGATGGAAGAAGTTTCACAAAAATAAATTAATGCCATGCTTTATATTGTACATTTAAAGTGGAAGTGGAGAAATTTACCTTCTGATTATTTATAATTTTTCATACTCTCCTTCCATCAATAAGATAAGCAATTACTTCATCAAGTGATGAATCAGAAACCACAAATGCAGAATACTTATAATGAAATTTGTTCTGCAACATGTATAATGCATTAATCCTTTCTTAATAAAATTCAACATTCTTACCTCTAACATAAATGTGCTCGTCATAAGTCACCCAAAAATTGGAATAAAATTTGAGAGCAATAGGGAAAATTGTTACTGCGATGAAGTAGCAAAAAGTCTCCTAGTTCCGAGCAATGATTTACCTTTCAATAGAACCTCCCAGGTTTGAGAATACATGCTCCTAAATTAAGTTCCTTGTACCCATCTAAGTATTGTAGTTATGTTGAGCCTTCAAATTAACTAATCATCTTGATCAAAACCTCTCAAAGTCCTTCCTCTTTTCACTCTTGGAGCCATTGGAATTTCTAAATAAATTCACATAAAATACCAAAAAAATGCACAATATCACAAATCAAACTCCAAAAATAGAAATACTTGTTAAGAAACTTTTCACCATTGGTTTTCTTTAAACTTTTCCAAATACAATAAAATTTTTCGATTCCCATAATGTAGGAAAAATACATGATGAAAATAAAAAAATTTCTAAGTTAAAGTGAAGCTCCTACCAAGGGAGATGAAATCTAAGACTTTTAATCCTTCAAATCTTCTCAAATCTAAGAGATAACAAGCTCTAAGTTGAGTTTCGATTTTAGTCAAGAGGTAAAAGATGACCCAAGTAGTAAAAATGAGGTTTTATAGTGGATTTTTGCAGCTTTAAAGAAATCTGAGTGTTTTTGTGAAATTGGCTCCTCTGGCGCTGACACAAAAAATTTCAGATTTCATTTTTCTTTTGAAATCCGTTTCTTACGAAATTGGCTCCTCTGACTTAAATTAACATTATTATTCATAATTCAAAAGTTTTCTAACAACATATTTCACAATTAACACAAAACTGAAATTTATATATAAAATCCACCCGATTACAAACCAACATTTTTCAAACCAATAAATCAAATTCAACGTTGAAATCACACCATACAAACAATATTGAACACTAAATATCAAACACTTAACATTTGACACATAAAAAAGTTTAACAATCAAATAAATGATGTCCAACTAAATCACTTAGCACACAGATGCTCTCAAAATTACATATTCCATACTTTTGAGGGTTTAAGCATCTTCATCACTTTCATTTTCTTGAATTTTCCCACGGATTTTTAGTGAATGTATAAGTTGTAAAAAATGTTAGTTAAGAAGTTTGTTTGTCGAATCTTCTTCAACCCAAGCATTTTTCTTAAACATATGCAACATACCTTCTTCTATGTGCCCGATATGTTTGAATTTTTCCTTCATCCTCCAATCCAATTAATCAAATATATCGGAGATGTTTCTAATTGAATTCATAACATTTTGTATCTCTTTCTCCAACTTCTTAATTCTTTTCAGAATATCATTTGAATTATAAAGAAAGCAGAGCTGAATAAAAGATGAATTTTGAGATGATTCATCCACAAAAAATATTCATATTATTTTCCTCCCCATTTTTTATGCAGCTACAACAAATCTATGGGACCATGGGCTTCCAAGGGAGAAGTACTTTTTCCTTACATTCATAAGGTACTTGTGACTGACTACATAGTAGAAATATGGTAAATGGATGTCCCAGCCCATAAGTTGGTCTGCTATAATCAAACCCATAACAAATTTTACAATTACAACACTCACATCAATAGGTCTTCTAGTTTGAATACAAGAATTCAAGATGGCACTTTCCTTGGTCACTTTATTGATTTTCATGATAGGAAGAAGTTTTGCTGAACTAAAGAAATGTCATGTCTTTGATGTAGTATTTATTAATGATGACGGAAAACTTACAGGTCCATTATCTCATGTCTCCTAATTTGCATCTTCATCAGTTAGGAAAAATAAACTTCATTCATGTTATCTCTTGTATGAAAAAAATTGGAATAATGATAAACCAGTATGCTTTCAATCATAAAAAAAGTCATTTATTCTTGAAGGAGTAAATGGTACCCACCTCTCTCGAACATAGATGACCCTCTAGTTAATTTCATGAGGATTAGCATAAAACTCTTTTACCACAAGAACGATTATTATAGTAGTAGTATAGTATAACACTTCCCAGTGTCCCTGCACAATAATAGCTTCTACTCGAGTACTTGGTGTGTTGAATTCTTGATTCACAAATTATCATTCCTTAACTAATCTCTTTTTCACAAGAACTTGATCATATAATTTTTGCGCATCAAAAATGATACTTTTTTCTATTAAAAATTTCATATCTAGAAGTTTATTTAGAGTTGGAAGCCATAGAATTCGAAAATGGTGAGTTCTCTTTCGTTTTACAAACTTAAATAACTCCAAATACATATTTAGGGAGTTACAAGGAAAGGAAATTC
>NEWO01000872.1:214276-225170 GCA_003013225.1 Phalaenopsis aphrodite
AAATTATTTATCTCTGTTATACTATTTCAATCATTGAGAAAATGGAGGTGGTGGCCTTTTTTTAGTAATTTTCATTGGTTTAATAGGATATTTTGAATTAAGTTGAAAATCTTCGCTAAACTTTTCATGTTCCACCCCTTCTTTCTCAACTTCATTCTCTTTTTGAACTTTTGTTTCTAATTATCTTCCACTTCTCATTTGAATAGCCTTAATTTGTTCTTTAATCTAATCTTTTGGATTAACTTCAACATTACTAGGCAAAGTTTCTGAAGGTCTATTGCTAAGTGCAGTAGCAATACATCCCAACTGATTTTCCATGTTTCTAAATTTAGGTCCTTGACTTTGTACTTGTGCTCCCATTTGAAATATTATTTCTTCCATTGATAATTTCTTCTCCCTTAATTTGTGAATTGTTGTTAAAACCTAGAGGATAATGAGATTTATAGTTAGAATTTTCCTGGTTGTTGGAATTTCCTAATGGGTTCGAAGGATTGTTCCCCATTGTGGATTTATAACATTAGAGTTATAATTGTTTCAACTAAAATTTGGGTGATTTTTCCAACCAGAAATTTAATAACTTGAATATGGATTATTAGTTTGATTGTTTATTATATTTAAAGTTTCATTTGATGATTAAGAATCTATCATTTGTCCTAATGATTTTTCCTCAAACATAGGAGATGTTTGAGAATAATTCATTCCATATTGATCTGTCTTCTTTGATATTGCAGAAATTTGAGCAGCCAAAATATATATTACGTTTGAATCCTAAATATTAGTTACTCTTTTTAAATTTACCTTTTTAGAAGGCCATTGAAAATTATTAGTAGACATCTCTTCAATTAGAGAATATGCTTCATTGAATGGTTTTGACTTTAATGATTCACCAACAACAACGTCAATTATAGATCTAAGAGATCCAACCAATCTATTATTAAAAAATTGAATTATTAACCAATCTGGTAACGCATGCTATGGAAACTTTCTAGAGAGATGTTTAAATCATTTCCAAGCTTAATATATTGATTCTCCTTCAAACTAACAAAAACATGTAATATAATTTTTTAGCTTAGCAGTTTTTGATGGTCGGAACCATTTAGATAAATTTTTCTTGATGATTCTCCCCAAGTTCTGATAGATCCAGGTGCTAACAAGTTTAACCACGTCTTAGCTTTTTCCCTAAAAGAAAAAATTCTAAGTCGGACGGTATCATTTGACACTCCATCATTATTAAATGTAGCACAGAATTCTAAAAAACTAGCATGGTGTAAGTTAGGATCTTTAGTTAGTGTTCCCACAAACTGATTATTTTATATCATTCGGATAATAGCAGATTTAAGCTAAAATGAATTAGAAGATACATCAAAGTTTTTTATACTTAAATAAACTTCATCTTCTGTAGGATTAGAATAATCTCTTAAATGTGAATCTTGCCATGTAGAACCAATCAAAAATATATTTCCCTATTTATTTGCACTCAACCCCATGAACTACATTCTCACCTATGAAATTGAATGTGACTCTTAACTTCTTATAGAAAGCATAGCCCTTTAGGATCTTATGTTTCTCAATAAATTTTAATATTTCAATTGGTCGAATCAAAAAGTAAATGAAGATCAGTATTTGATTTATCAAAATTTATTGACCATTAAAACCTTGCACAACAATATTAATTCTTCACAAAACAATATCTCATTGTAAGGAAAAGGATAAATAAGACTACTTAGAATTCATGAAAAGGATACGACAAAACATGGATTATATAAAAACAAGTTTACAAAAAAAGAAAGGAAAGAGCACAACTTATCTCACAATCTTCCTGAAGAAAATCCCTTGAAGTTCCCTTTAAGCATTTTCTCTCTTTACAATCACACGAAATATTTTGTTAGAAATACAATGAAGACGAAATCTCTCATCTTCCCTCTCCTCCTACAAATCTAGAAGAAAATCTTCTCCAAAACCTAACTCTCATCCAAAGACTCTACAGGCCATGCCCTCTAAAACTTCCCAGACTTCTTAATAGCGGTGTCAACCTCTTCTTCAAAGAAATTCAAAATTCCCTCCTTTTTCCCAGGAGGCACACCTCTTCACATCAAAAGACAAATCTCTACATCCAAAAAACATATCTCTTCATTCAAGAGCCTTTCTCAAGTGTCTAGATGCTTTGAACCACTCCATGGGGCGTTTGAATTACTTGGAGCCTTGTAGAATCAAACAAAAATAGTCAATAATCTCCATTAATTCATTTAAATCCATCTCTGGTGCTTGTTCTGGCACCTTAGATGCATGTTTACTGGAGTTTTATGCTCTTCTCTAGATTCTAGGACCTCTGGTGCCATTCTGGCACCTCTAGTTTCTCTTCTCTGTAAAATGGCGCCTTTGGTGCTAGTATGTTGAATAACTGCATTTGACTCCAAATTTCTTTCTTTTTGCTCCAAATGCCTAAAATCATTATACCTGCAACATAACATGAAAATAGCATTATTTAAAGTGCAACATCACTAAACTTAAGCATAAAATGTGTACATAAAATTACTCAATTTTTTTATGCATCTGTGGTCTACAAGCTCTTAGCCCTTTGCCTAGGGTAGCTGGGACCAACATATGAAAGATCCAAAATGGGCTTTACCTTGGTTTGATGGATCAAATAATGTAATAATCATTATTTGCATACATAATGGCCTTCAATTCCACCTAAACACCCAATTTTGGCTTCTAGCTGCAAACTTCCCCAAAATTACCAAAATGCCTTGAAACCCTAAATTTCCAAAAGTGGCCCAAATCCTCAAATTCTCTTCAGAAATCATATAAAATCACCACAAATCATTAGAATTGACCAAAGTACCCCATTTTCCATAAAACTTCCAAAATACCTCCTAACTTTGCCAAAATTACCAAAATACCCGTCATAACCATAAATTTAGAAAAACTTTAATTCCATCCAATTTCATCCCAAAAACCACTTGAAACTTTCGTATTTTTCCCAATTGCCCTAAATTTGCCAAATTTGACCAAACTAACAAATTTAGAGCCAAAATCCCTAATTTAACATTATCCCAAAATTTCATAAAATCAATCCCAATAACCAACTCAATTTCCCCAATTTTGAATACTAAAATTTTAATAACACTCCTCTAAAACAATTTGAACCTTCAATTGTTCTTGACCCAAACTCAAGCTTAGCCTACATCTAACCCAAACCAAAATCCCTAAACCCCAAAATTCAAATTTCACCAAATTAAACTTCATGAAACCCCCATTTTTTATTTCCAAAGTACTCATGACAATTTTCTAAACTTTTCCGGACTTCCAACTGACCCAAATCCAAACCCTAACCTAACCTAAACCCAATCCCAAACCAATTACCCCAAAATCGACTCTAAGCCAAAATTCCCTTAAATTGAGCCTTTCAATCAATTCAATTTCACCAAATTCATTTCATAAATTCTTCATGACATCACACTAGACCAAGTAGACCCTTCAATTAATTTTTAAACCAAGCCCAAGTCAAACCCAAAATCAATTTCTAGCCCAAAGCCTAATTTCATTCTAAAGCTCTAAATTAACTTAAACATTTTAATTTAACCAACACTAATCATCTCTGTCATTCCTACGACCCCTAGAATTCTAATAAAATCATCCTTGAACCAAATCTTGAGCCATGGAACAATGGTCCCCAAAATCATGGAACCTTCCAACCTACTTTGGCTAAGCTCTCTACTCCATGTCATCAACAATTAAAACTCAAAGATAATCACCATTAAACCTTCCTTGACCATCCCTAAACTACCTAGCCACCTCCACTAGCCTGACTGCCCAACCTAGTCACTGGAAAACCCTAAATTAAGGCCATCCACAGTTTAAACCCAACTTTCTACCCATCTAATGTGGCTCACCCTCATTGGGGAATTGTGTTGCTCAGCCCTCCACCTAAGCATCCTTCTCCACCCCCTAGCATGGCAAACTAAGCCCTAATTCCATTGCTAATTAAACCACCCCTCTCTCAGCTAAGAGTGCGACCAATTTCTTAAGAGACCCCTCTAAATTGCCCTCACTGTCTCCCAAGACCTTCCTAAGCTCATCCCAATCAAATTTCATCCATTTCCCCCACTTTAAAACCGTACACTCAAGCTTGAAATCTAAAGCATTTTTTGTCACTCCACCAAACTCCACTAAACTTCAAATTGGTTTTTTTTTCAAAAGCTTCCCTAGACCAAATGACAAAGTTTCCCATTGAAGCCTCCTCACTTAGAGCACTCTAACTCATTCCTAGACCAAACCCAAATCTTGATCAAACTCTTGCCTAGGCTCAACGGCAGCTCAAATTGGCTCTTGGAGGAGATTTGTAAGTTATAATGAATGTCTACAACCAACCAATCAAGGCCCTACCTTATGTCAAAGGTATAGCTCACAAATCATAAACTCATACTTGATTTTATTAATTATGAAGTGAAGTTTAATTTCATATGCTCTTAACTCTATGGATTTGTTTGTTTTGATTAGATGAAGTTATAGGTTCAAACCCCATGTGATTTGGTTATGTATCAAACGAGATCTTAGGTTTAGAAATTGTGTGGTTCTCAGTTTAAGTTAAGTGGGGATGATGAACATATGTCGTATATTTGCGCATGAATCGAATCAACTGGCCATATAACCTCGGACGAGGAGATGGAGCATAAAGTGTAGGCCAAGTCAGTGCTGACGTTGAAGGAGGCATTGAATAGGTGTGTTTTGCGTGGAGATTCGACGGGTCCTATGTTGCGCTTGTGCTAAGGTGAATGAGTAGAAATATAGCTATTTAAATGATTTAAATAATTCAAAAACTTCAAAAATTCATATCATAGTGTAGAAAAAAACGCAAAAATAAAATAAAAATATACCTATACTCAATCAATAGAGGAGAATAATGTGGACTAAAATTAAAAATTAATTTCATTATATTTAATTTTAATAAAATGAAATGCTCTAAACCTTCATTAGATCATAAATAATTACATACTAATCATCATAATATGAAACTTGGTGGGTTGTTCACTCTGTGATTAGGAGTGTTCTCTAATTTTTTTCACAGCTAGAGAACACCCCTAACATGGTAAACCCTGATTCCAACTACTAAGTCACCCCTTTTACTCAAATAATTATGTAAATCAAAAAAAATAATCAGAAAATTATTTTGTTTGTTTTGGTAGGTTCACGTGGTCAAAGGAGCATAAAAAAATAAAACCTAAGTTTAAATGTCTTTAATATATAATTTCTTAATTTAAGTCATAAGAACCTATAAAAATTAAATAAATAAAAACAATAATTCAAAAAATCATAAAAATTTGATCTATAGTGAAGGTAATGAACATATTAAGTTTCTAAAAAATTTGAAACCCATTTGAAATGTGTTCGATATCAAAGTATATTTTTTTTAGATAAAAAAGAATTTTTTTAGTAACATAATTATAATAAATAAAATATAGTATAGAAAACTATGAAAATTGGATTGGAGTGATCCTTGTGGACAGGGGCACCTAACAAAAAAAAATGATGTTAAAATAAGTAGTTCATTTTTTAGCTAATTTTTAATCTAAAATAATTAAAAAATTTCAAATACCAAAATGTCACAAATTGTTCCTTGTCCACTTGGAACCAATAAGAATATTTCTTTTCTAATTTTCTTGATGAAGTTATGTCTTTTTAAATGCCTTAAATGTATTTTACATAATTTTTTTACTAAAATAATTATAAAAAAATAAAGTAAATATAAATAATATTTAAAATAAGTTTCTTCGTGTTCCTTTAAGTCAGAGGGATCAATGAAAAATATAAAATTGATTTTCTAAAATAAAATATATTCTTTATTTCATTAACCACCCAAATAAATAAATTATTATAAAAATTGAAATATAAGTAAAAATTTATGAAATTTAACCCAAGTGGTCCTCTGACCTAGATCAACCTTTAATAAATTTCTTAAGACAGAAACTTTAGCTTGATTATTAAATGAATTAACTTTGAAATTTTTCCTTTTTTGACTAAAATAATTATGTAAATTAAAATAAAGATCAGAAAAAATATGATTTCTTGTCTAGTGTCTCAACTAACCCATGAGTGATAGGTCATAAATTTTTTAAGCCCATATAAATTAATTTAAAAGATTTGTGAAGTTAGGAGTCTTTGGGGCAAAATTATAATTTCAACCTTTCACCCCTAATTAAAATTTAGGATAGGCTAAAAACTTAAAGGGCAATATTTTGATCCTAAGAAATATTCTAATGTGATTGAAACATGAGGGTAAGAGGTGAAAACCCATTGACCTTCACTTTTAGGAAAGAAGGGTATAAATATAATTATCCAAATTGTCAAACATTAGAATAAGAAATTAACTCGAATGATCTAAGTGTTTGGGACATAAGTATAGAGGTTAAAAACTGACTAACCTAGATTCTCAAATCAATGTTTGAGCTATAAGTTGATCTTTTAATATGAATTAGATGTTATGAATATGACTTTTTCTAAAATTACACATCTACCCCTAATGACTTAAGAGCTCTGTAGTGAGCTAACTTTAATCTAAACATACTTTAGGGTTAGTTAGAAGATAAAACATAATTAATTCCCTTCAAACACTACAAGCTAAAGCTTGGCCATCCCTTCTCCCATGTGTTTATTGAGGTATAAGACTGAACATGTCTTAAACCTAATGAATTTTGGGGTGATTTATTTAACAACATAATAAGTTCAAGAGAACTCAAAAATCATTCAAAAGACTTTAAAGGTCGTCTACGATATCCCATTAATACATTTAAAATCTTTTGATTACTTTTAAGAACAATCAAACTTAGTATGCTTTGTTCAAGAAAATCATCCTTAAAACCCCAAGGACCCACCAAGTCATGAATTGTGGTCTCTTTTTAATTTAAATCATTAAGGATTCATTATTAATTGGAAGTTGTTCCTACTTTACACTTTGAAATATATGCATAATTATGAATTCTAATATTTCAGCAGAGGCATTGAGAGGATGACAGGTACGTATTTAAAATTTATTTATTGTCATTTATTTAGTGCAATTAACCACAACTTTATTATATTATGCATGCTTGGCGGAAGTAATTTTCAAAAGTCAAAACAAACATCTCTCAAAATTAATATAAACATTTTTCAAAATAAAAATCAAACTTAAACATTTTTTCAAAAGCAACAAATAAACATAATACATTCCTTTTAAATTTANAATTGGAAGTTGTTCCTACTTTACACTTTGAAATGTATGCATAATTATGAATTATAACATTTCAGCAGAGGTAGTGAGAGGATGAAAAGTACATATTTACAATTTATTTATCGTCATTTAATTACTGCAATTAACCACAACTTTATTATATTATGCATGCTTGGCGGAAGTAATTTTCAAAAGTCAAAACAAACATCTCTCAAAATTAATATAAACATTTTTCAAAATAAAAATCAAACTTAAACATTTTTTCAAAAGCAACAAATAAACATAATACATTCCTTTTAAATTTACGGGAGTCCCTCAGATGAGGTAACCTACGGTTTCTAACGAGATCTCCCTAGTTTAAATTAGCTTAACAACTTGTTTAGACTAAGTAAATTCAAAAGAAAATAGTGGTACAGAAAAAGGAAACCATTGGATCTTAACTGGTGTCGCTCTAGTCAACTTTAAACCCCCACCAACACTTGAACAACAATAAGACTTGACACATTAACCGCAAAACTTTACAGCTGAAGACCCCAGAGTTGGTGCAGCATGGAGCTCGGAGCAGGATGCAATTGAACAGATGACAGGTCTATAATAGAAACTTTCCTTTGAAATAAATAACAGGCTATAGGATTTTGAGGTAGTCCGACTAGTACGACATAAATTCTCAACCTATCTTTATGCCTTTACACAATCATGTTATGCAATTTAAGCCCTAACTCATTTTAGTCTCTGAGGTTTTAGGTCATTACGACATAAACCCTCACATCTTCTAGGCTATTTATATGATTGTGTCATGCAAGTGTAAGCCCTAAATAATTAAAATCGGTAGAATGAACTATCAAATAACTCTTTCTCAAAATTAAAGTAAAAAAAATAGGATAGTTTGAGAACACACCTAAGTTCCCCTCGGATCAGTGATATCTCCTACCATTCACTCTTTTGGATTCCTAAAAATAACTGTTCCTATTTGATCTAGTCCCTTTTGAGCTTCCAATATCCAATCTTGAATACCTTAAACTTTGAACTTCTTGAAAGCAAAACCACCGTTCTGATTTGGAGCATTCTTAAGCAACTTTAGTCACTTAAGATCTAATTAACTATAGACGTGTGTCTCTATAAGGAACTTTGGCACAATATAAACCTTATATAATCTTCCATATCAGATAAAAAATCTTCCATATCAAATAAAAAAACTTGTCGGTCAACATAAAAAAAGTTTTGTAGACCAAATCTGATGTCATAAATGCCTTAGTTTATTTGATTGAGTCTTACTATCTAGTAATACGTCCATTTCTTCAGATAGCTGCTTCACTTGCGGTATTGTGCTCGCTTATCTAAATTATTGTATATTTGGAACTGATTCAGTCTCATGTTTTCAAAATTAAAACATTTATTTTTAAAATTAAAATACAACTTTTTCAAAATCAAATTTATATATATATTAAATTAAATTTTAACTTCCAAACAATTTGGTAACCGACAGGTATACATCTCTGAATAACTTGATCTTGAAATTTCTTATATAAATAAGGGTCTTCCCAAAAGTAAGATTTCGTATCATACATAATTTTTTTCCATTGTTGGTATGTTAATCTGACAGGTACAAAATCACTTACTATATAACCCATAATCTCAACATACCATGAAATACACCACTCAGACATAGCGTATAATTGTACATAAGAAAATTTTCATTTACTTGATCATCAAAATTACCAAAATTTTTCAGTTCAAGTGTTGATTAATGATCAACATTTTGATTATCAGATCCCCTTATATCAATCACCTTGAAATCAAATTTCCTGCATCAGCAGGACCCACCTAATTAATCTTGGTTTAGTTTTTTTCTTCAGCATAAGATATTTAATCGTAGAATGATCAATATGAACTATACATTTGGTTCCCATTAATTATGATCTAAATTTATCAAAAGTATATAGTATTGTCAATAGCTTCTTTCTAGTAGTAGTTTATTTTATCTGAGCTTCATTAAGAGTTTTACTCACATAGTATATAACTTTAAAAATCTTATCATATTTTTTACATTAATTTAAATAGTTTTCCCCAATCAAGTGAAAATCATAGGTGAGGTGATTAATTTTTCTTTTAATAAATTGAAGGCATATAGTCATTTTTAGTTGAAATCAAACATCACCTCTTTTTCCAAAAGATGACATAAAGGCTTGGAAATTTTTGAGAAGTCTTTATTATATTGCATGTTAAAACTAACATGTCCTAGAAAACTGGTAAGTCCTCTCACTGTAGTAGGAGATGGTAGTCTAGTTATAACTTATATTTTAGTTGGATCTACTTCCATACCTCTTTCATAAATTATATGCCCTAAAACAATTCCTCCTGCGACCATAAATTACCATTTTTCTCAATTAAGAACTAGATTTATTTATTCACAACATTTTAAAACACTTGCTAAATGATCTAAATAAGAATCAAAAGAGGTTTCAAATTCTGAAAAAGTCATCCATGAAAACTTCAATTCCTTTCTCAATTATATCTCAGAGAATGGACATCATGCATCTTCATAACGTTGCAAGTGCATTACATAAACCAAAAGGCATTCTTCTAATTGGAAATGTTTCATAGGGAGTTGTGAATGTTGTATTTTCTTGGTCTTCGAGAGTTGTAGGTATCTGGTGGTATCCTGAGTATCCATCCAAAAAATAAAAATATCGATGCCCAGCTAGCCTATCCAAAATTTGGTCCATAAAAGTTTAGAAAAGTTAGAGGAAAGTGATCTTTTCTTGTGACAAGATTTGATTTTCTATAATCAATATAAATTCTTCACCAAGTGGCTTGTCTTGTTGAAAATAATTCATTTCGTTCATTTATAGTTACGATCAGTCCCCCTTTCTTAGGAACACAGTGAATCAGACTAAGCCAAGCACTATCTAAATAGGATAGCTGATTCCAATGTCCAACCACTTTAAAATTTATTTTTTAACAACTACTTTCATGATAGGATTCAATCTCTTTTAAGGATCTTTCCTAGGATAATGATTATCTTCCATTAAATATCTATGAATATAAATTGAAGGGATGATACCTTTAATATCCACTAACGTCCATTCGAAGGCTTTCTTTTAATTTCTAAGATTTTAATTTTTCTTTTTAAATTTGAATCAAATATGAGGCTATTATAACAAGTGGTGTAGAAAAGTTTTCTAAAAAACATACTTTAAATGCATAGGAAGTACCTTGATCTCAAGTTTAAGA
Organism: Phalaenopsis aphrodite; assembly: GCA_003013225.1. Taxonomy (NCBI): domain Eukaryota; kingdom Viridiplantae; phylum Streptophyta; class Magnoliopsida; order Asparagales; family Orchidaceae; genus Phalaenopsis; species Phalaenopsis aphrodite. Next base: position 224,721 of record NEWO01000872.1, read on the forward strand.
GGTTCTTCAATTAATTGAATGAGAGGTATACTATTTTTTATATCATCTAAAAGCTCAAACCTTTCCTAAACATAGTTTGAATCCTTGGTAATTATCTAAGTAAGCATTTCTTGGTAATCAATATCATTTTGATACTCCAGTTCTTGTTGTCCTGTTTTAACTTCACAACATTCTTTGAATTAATTTTTACATAAAAAATCAATAGACTCCATTCTATAAAAATTATCTTCCCTTTCCTTAGTTAAATACTTCAACGAATCTAACACATTGAAAGTAACTTCATCGTCATTAACTCTCATTGTTAACTCTCTTTTCTATACATCTATCATAGCTCATCCAGTTGTAACAAAAGGTCTTCCTAAAATGATAGGTATTTCTATATCATCCTCCATATCCAAGACAATGAAATCTACAGGTAAGATAAATATATCAATCTTAACCAATAAATCT
>NEWO01000872.1:230568-243928 GCA_003013225.1 Phalaenopsis aphrodite
GTGCTTAGGTGGAGGGCAGAGGAGCTTCATAGTTTGATTTGGATGAGCTCGCCTGTAGGCTTGATTTGGGTGAGGTGCCAGGGGGAGGTGGCTAGAAGCTCAGGGAACCCAGAGGAATCCATCACAACAATTTAATGCAAATGTGCTTTGATTTGTCAAAGATATCTTAAGCATGTGCATTTTTGGAAATAAGATCCATTAATTTGGGGGACCTTTGGTCCATGGCTTGATTTAGGTGGTTTCATGGTGTTTGGATTGGTCACTAAGTCCAACTAATGGCTGTGGTGGATTTAATTTGGTGGCTTTAGGGTGGTTATGTCACATTTAGGGCATGGGTCCAAGTGGGTGCAAATGACCAAAACTTGGGTTTGGGCTAGGTTAGCCATGTCAATTGGCCCAAATAATTATTGCATCTGGTGTAGATGATTATAAGGAACAACTTTGGTGAAGGATGGAAATGGTTTTGAGTTCAATTGAAGGGTCAACTTTGGTGAAGGATGGAAGTGGTTTTGAGTTCAATTGAAGGGTCAATTTGATGGAATTTTTAACTTTAATCAATCTCGTCATGTTGTGCCAGGCTTGGGTCTAGCTTAGGCTAGTCTTGAGCTAAGTCCAAATTGATTATTGTAAATGGTAAATAGAGACCTCATGATGATTTTCCAACATGAATTGGATGCCAATTTGGGGGTTAAGGCAATCAATTGGGTGAAATTTTGGGACGTAGCCAATTTGGGGCTAAATTTGGGAATTTTGGATTTAGGCCAAAATCAAATGGATTTTAGGCTTAACCAAGGTCAATTGATGGTTGATTTTGATGTATAGGAATGTTATAAATATTTTACAACATTAATTGAGGCGAATTGACTAGGCTATGGGTTCAATTTGGTGAGATTAGGTCATATGGTCAAAATTAGAGTTTTGACTCAAATCAAAATTGGGCTCAAATAATGGAACAATTGAGCTTGGATTTGGTTTAATTTGGTCATATAAAAATTTAATTTGAGTTTAGGATTGGATTTGGGGTTAATTGAGACCCAATTGATGGACATTTGAGTTGGATTTGGGGAAATTTGGGTCTTTAAAGGGCAATTTGGGGATTTTGGTTAAAGATGGTCAAATTGGCCAAATTGGGTCATATGGTAGTTGAGAGAAATGAAATTGGGAATATTTAAAATTTATTGGGATTTTCTGGGAATTTTTGGAATTTTTGGGATTTTGGGCTCTGGAGGGGTATTTTGGTAATTTGGGGGTGTTTTAGGGGTAAAAGGCCAAGATGGGTATTTTGGTAGATTTGAGGTACCAACCATCACCAATAAGCCATGGACCAATGGAAACCCCATTTTGGGTCCTCTACATAGTGGTCTTAGCCAAACCATAACCTTAGGGCTAGTAGGTTTAGGGGACCATCTACATGAGTATCCCAAAAGATTAAGGAATCCAGGCTAGAAATTTGAGTTTAGGGTTGTGAGTGAATGTAGGTGTATATGAGTGTAGAGAATGCCTTAGCTCCAGACCAACACCCAAGGTCAACCCTAAGGTCCAGCAATCCTAAGGGTGACTCATCTTGAGTTTCCCCCATAGTGACCCCACCTACTAAGTGTTTAGAGGTTAGGACCAATATGTGGAACTTCAAGTTGAGTGGAGAAGAGTTTGGAATTTCTAATGGTGAGGGTTCCATGTATTGTTTTCTATGAATAATCAATAGGAAAAAGTCCTATGGCTAGACCCTAGGCTACTAAAGAGGAAAAACCAAACCTCAACCAAAATTGAGGTCAACAGCATGAGATTAATGTTGGATCCTAAATTACAGAGCTTTTCCAAAGAATCTTTCTCTTATTGTATAAGGAATAGTGAAGCTACCAGGATCTTTAATTTTTTTAGGAATTTTTTGCTGAATTTTTATGCTACACTCCTCACTTCGTGAAACAATCTCGTGATCTTCAAACTTCCTCTTCTTGTTAAGGATATCATTCATAAACTTTTTATAGCTCAACATATGTTCTATAGCTTCAATGAAAGGAATTTTGATGGTTAGCTTTTTAAATATCTCTAGAAGCTTCAAAAATTTTCTACCCAGCTTCAGCTGTCTAAGTCTCAGAGGAAATGGAGGTGGAGGTTTCTATAAATAAATCTCATGTGGAGAGATAGGTTTTTACATATCCTTAGGAACATTTTATTCATGTTTTTTAGTTTACTCTATTTCTTTCTTAACTTCAATCTTCTTTTGAATTCCAACATTCAATTCCCGTCTACTTCTGAGTTGGATAGCTTTAACGTGCTCTTTATCTTTATCTTTAGGATTAATTTCAGTGTTACTAAGAAGAGTTCCCTAAGGCCTATTGTTAAGTGAGTTAGCAATTTTCCCAGTTGATTCTCAATATTGCTAATTGCAGAACTCTGATTTTGCAATTGGTTCCCCATCTGTAACACCACTTCTTCCATAGGCAACTTCTTATCTTAATTTGTTGATTATCATTAAAGCTAGAAGGATAAGAAGTTTTATATTTAGTACTACCCTGGTTGTTCCAGTTTTTTACAAGGTTAGCTAGATTGTTTCCCCTGTGCTGTTTTCTACCCTCAGTGTTATTATTTAAGTTAACTTTTGGATGGTTCTTTCAACCTAGGTTAAAATAGTTAGAATATGGGTTGTTGGGTCTATTATTAATTGCATTTAAAGTTTCAAATGAATGTAATTGAGAATTAATCGTTTAGCTCAATGAGTTTTCCTCACTCACATGATGTGTTTGAGGTAAGTTCATTCTGAATTGGTCTAACCCTTAGATATTGTGACAACTAGAGAAGCCAAAAAAGATATCACACCAGTATCATGAACACTGGACATTTTCTTAGGATTTACCCTTTCAAAGGGCCATTGAAAGGTTTTCATATCCATCTCTTTGATTAAAGAATATACATCATTAATTGGCTTTGACACCAATAAACACCAACAACAGTGTCAATGATAAATCTAAGGGATCCTTTTATCCCATTGTAAAATGTTTAAATAATCAACCAGTTTGGCAAAACGTGATATGGACACTTTCTAAAGAGTTTGTTAAATCATAATTACTAAGAAAATGAGGTAATATCATTTCTAAGATTAGCAGTTTTTGAAGGTGAAAAATACTTAACTAGGAATTTTTATGTTAAATGACCCCATGTTCTGATAGATCCAAGTGCCAAAGAGTTCAACCACATATTATCATTATTGCTTAAAGGAAAGGGAAAAAGGTTTGAGTCTAACAATATCATTTGAGACACCGTAGTACTTAAATGACATAATTCTAAAAAACTAGCTAGGTGTAAGTTTGGATCCTCAGATAGAGTTCCCCCAAATTGATTATTCTATACCATTTGAATTATAGTTGGTTTTTGCTCAAATGAGTTAGCCGCTACAGTAGGGGTTTGCATGCTAAAGTGAATTTCATTGGTTGTAGGGTTTGCAAAAACTTTTAAAGGTCTTTGTACGTAATGATGTTCATTTTCAACAGTTTGATTATCTAAGTTACAATGTGATGTATTTGCTAAATCATTTGAATTTTGAATTCTTTTGGTTTTCAAATTTTTCTAATTGTTCGTTCTAACTAAGAATCGTAAGGCACTAAATCTTCAGATCGTGAACTATGCATACAAAAGAAAAAATTCAGAAAATAAAATTAACAAAAAACTAAAAAATACTTAAAAAATATTTTTAACAAACAAACAAGAACTTTTACAGGTAAACCACATTACGATTTTCTTAAAATAAGCCTATATTTCAGCTAAAATTTCTAAATTAAAAGTTTTGTCGCTTCTCACGCAACGTCTCAAAAAACTTGACCTCTCTTTCCGCGCCTCTATGTTGATCATATACTTTTTTGTGTTTATAGCGACAACTCTTAGTTTTGTAAGCATTATTAATTTTAAAATATATTTTCTAATTATTGATATAAAAATTCACTAGGATAAAACTGCAAGTGCATGAATCATTCAAATAATATAGCACTGTAATGAAGTCCAAAGTATCGATCTCATGGGGAACGAAATACTATTTTTATAGACTTAGAAAACCTCTACTGAAAGTGCAGGTAACTTATCTATGAATGAAGATCAAAATTATGTGTAAAATGGAGTACTTAGACTACTAAATCTTTTTCTAAACTTAAATAAAATGTGAAATGCTTATAAACTAGTTTTACGTAGAAGAGTTCAAACTATATGGAAGTCCTTCTCCTTGCAATGAGATTATAATTAGTGCAAGAATCAAATGTTTACAAATTTAAAGGTAGTTTTGTGACAAATATGAGCATTCATATTCTTTACCCTCTTCTGTGTACTTTATGAACATTCGCTAACCAAGCATTAATATCCTAAATCCTTGGTTATGGTGGTGTTGACCTTAGTTTTGTGATGACCCTAAACTCACACCTATAGACAGGATATGCCTAGAATTACCAACATTAACTCAAAATCCTCAGACACCTCTTAAAACTTAGTGATCATCATGATCACTACATTCACCTTAGGAAGAGAGGTATACCACACATTGACCCCTTTATGAATTCACCTAGGGTACTCAAAATTTGTAAAATTTGCATTGACCTCCTAATACCCCTTTTGGGTTCAAACCATATTAACACACAAAATGATCAGATCAGTAATGACAAACCCTGATTTGGTCAACCCTTAACCCAATAGTCCTCACATTGACCATTTGGTCAACACTAGGGTCAAATTAATTAAACTTGCCCATTTGGTCAATTCAGACACAAAATTGGTCAAATGACTAAAATTAGGATTCAATTGGTCAAAAGTGACCCAGTTGGTCAAATTTGGCCAGGTCAACCCTGGTCAAAATGGTCAACTTTGGTCAACCTTGCTCAAATTGAACCATTTGATCAACATAGACACCAAATTGGTCAAATTGGACCAATTGATCAACCTAAACAACAAATGGGTCAAATTGGATCATTTGGTCAACCATAGACCCCATTTGTCAAACTTTGGTCACAATGGTCAATTTTAAACCTCATGGTCACCACATTGACCATTTGGTCATCCACTAACCCAAATGATCACCACATGGACAAGACATCACCACATGGTCAATTTGACCAACCTGATCAACCTTGAACAACCTTGGTCAAGTCATACCACCAGATCCAATGACCCCATGAGTAACCTAACCATGCCATTGTCAAGTAAATCACCNTTAACACCCAAAATGATCAGATCAGTAATGAAAAACCCTGATTTGGTCAACCCTTAACCCAATAGTCATCACATTGACCATTTGGTCAACACTGGGGTCAAATTAGTTAAACTTGACCATTTGGTCAATTCTGACTCAAAATTGGTCAAATGACTAAAACTAGGATTCAATTGGTCAAAATGATCCGGTTGGTCAAATTTGGTCAGATCAACCTTCGTCAAAATGATCAACTTTGGTCAACATTGGTCAAACTGAATCATTTGGTCAACATAGACACCAAATTGGTCAAATTGGACCAATTGATCAATCAAAACAACAATTGGGTCAAATTGGATCATTTGGTCAACCATAGACCCCATTGGTCAAACTTGGTCAAAATGGTCAATTTTAAACCTCAAGGTCACCACATTGACCATTTGGTCATCCACTAACCCAAATGATCACCATATAGACAAGACATCACCACATGGTCAATTTGACCAACCTGATCAACCTTGAACAACCTTGGTCAAGTCATACCACCAGATCCAATGACCCCATGAGTAACCTAACCATGCCATTGTCAAGTAAATCACCCTGGTCAACCCTAGACCTAAATTGGTCAAACATGGTCAACCATAGTCAACCATGGTCAACTTAGTCAAACTTGGTCAACATTACAATTTTTGGTCAAAATTTGGTCTTTTCATCAATTTATTTTATTCTCTTAATTAATTAATCATTTAATTGATTAAGAGACTGAAATTAAAGATTATTAGAACAAGGAATTAAGTTTAAAATCATGGTTTAAAACACATGGCAAGGAAAAACCCATGGCCACCCAAAACCCATGATTTGTACTTAAAACCTAAATTCACTTCATGGAAAATTGCCAATGGGTCACCCATAACCCATGAAACTTACCATGACATGATAAACATTCATGAAAGACCCATGAGTCATGATCTTTGACTAAAGGCAAAAACCATTATGACAAACAAACCCTAATTTGGTCTAAATCTTAATTATACTTAATTACCCACATTAAGCCTTACTTACATTAGGCTTAATTCAATCTAAACCTTAATTAGTTCTTAAATCTTAATTAGACCTAATTAACCACATTAAGTCTTACTTACAATACTTAATTTAACCTAAACTCAATTAGGTTTTACCCTAATTAGACCTAATTAACCACATTAAGCTTTACTTATTTTAGGCTTAATTAGAAATAAACCCAATTAGGCCTAATCCTAATTAGACAAAATTAACCACATTAATCCTTACTTACATTAGTCTTAATTTAACCTAAACTCAATTAGGTCTAACCCTAATTATACCTATTAAACTAATTAAACCTGACCCATGTTAGGTTTAATTAACCTTCAAACCAAATTAGAACTAATCTAAATTAGATTTAATTAAACCATTAAGTTTTAACTATATTAGACTTAAATGAAATCAAACCCTTAGATTCAACCCAACCTGAACCTAAATCAAATCAAACTCTTAAGTTCAACCCAACTTGAACTTAAATCAAATCACACCCTTAAGTTCAACCCAAATTGAACTTAAATCAAATCAAACCCTTTGGTTCAACCCAACTTGAACCAAAATAAAATCAAATCCTTAACTTCAACCCAAATTGAACCTAAATCAAATCAAACCAATAGGTTCAACCCAACCTGAACCTAAATCAAATCAAACCCTTAGGTTCAACCCAACCTGAACCTAAATCAAATCAAACCCTTAGGTTCAACCTAAATTGGATCTAAATTAAATCATAACTTATCAAATTTAATTTGAAGGACTTTGAAATTTTTATATTACCTTACTCATAGGCCAATTAAGACATCAGAGGAGAAAATGTGATTTTTCAAAATTTAATTTAATTTACATAATTATTTTTAAGGAAAAATAAAATTTTTCAAAGAAATTTCTATAACCTGACCAAGAAAAAGGTAAATCCCTTGAAATTTTTACTAGAGGTAGACCTAGCTTAGAGAACCATTTGAACTAAATTTCATGATTTATTAAAATATATTTGAATTTTAAGAATTTGTTTAATTTTTTGAGTATTTATTAATTAGAAAATATTATAAGTGTTGCAAATTAATTTTTATGTTTTTATTAAATATCCTTGATGTTAAGGGACATATATAAGCAAATTTCACATTTTTTTTTTATTTTTCCTTGAATTTTTAGAATTATTTTAGTGAAAATCCATTTTTAACATTTAAAAATTATTTTAAGCTTTAAAATTCAATATCTTCATTTATAAAATTAGGAAAAGTATTTCAATTGTTCCAAAGTACTTAGAAAAAAATTTAGAACATTTCTATGAATTTTATTATTTTTGTGATTTTTATCATTTTTTAATTATTTAAATTTTAAAAATAGGCTTGAAAATGGAATTTTTATTTTAATTTCATATTTATTTTTATAAAAATCCTCTGAACACAGAGAACTCTAAAAACCAATTTTTATAATCTTTTGAGTTATATATTGATTATTAAAAATCATTTTGGTGTCAAAAATGTCATTTAACTTAGAAAATCAATTTGAGTTATCAAATGAGTTCAAAATATTTTGAAATTTTTTTGGGGAGTTCTTTGAGTCTTAAAAAATAATGGAGATAAAAAATCAAGTCATTTTGATGTTTTTATTTTCCAAAATTATTTATATTTGTGTGTTAGGGTTTGTGAAGATTACGTGCATTTTGAATGACTTGGCTCATGAAATATTTTTCAAATATTTCTCCAGTCATAGTAGACTTACCAAAATTTTCTTAGATGTAATTATTATGATTAATTTATGCAAATAACTGACATATACTTGAAAAATATGAATTTCTATCTATAGGTCGCCCTTGACTTTGGAAAAATTAGGGAATGTTCCCGTTATTAGAGGCTACAACATGTCAACATTACAAGCCATGGTGAAATGTCTATATGCATGGAGAATCAGAAGACTCAAAACCATATTTAATTAATTCAAAATAAAATATGCATCAAATGGTATTTAAATTATTTCCATATTGTTTTCCTCTGTTCACTAAGCAAGAGGGTATTTTTATTTTATTTTTGTGATTTTTCTACACCAAGATATGAATTTTTGAAGTTATGGAGCATTTTCTGATTTATTTAATTCCCTATTTATCTATTTAAATATGTGACACCACCTCATCCTACGCAACTCCGAAGCTCCACACGATGCGCTCCTATTTGATGCTACCATCCACCTCAGTGGTGACTAGGCCCGTGGTTCACATAAGGAAGCGTTGTTCGGCTTGATCTCATCCGTTTATGAGATAAGCACGTGATCAGATGTCTCTCTATCATCGTCCCCAATGGCCTAGCCCGAGAACCGTCTATCTTCAAGGGTTGATATCTCGCTCATTTCTCAACCAAATTGAATGAAATTTGTTTTTAAAATGCTCATCTAGACTAGAGGAACATATATATATGGTTAAAATACCATGAAATTAAGCCTAATTAAATGGAGAATTAAAGTTGTCTTTGGTAGAGAGGGAGTTCAATACTTTTGCTCTGAGAAGGGAAGCTTCAATCAGATGTGCTCGACACATTTGTTGGAGTTCAAGGAGGCTAGGGATTAAGCCTCCTGCTGTTGGGAAAGTTCTAGGTATGAATACAACCAAGCTCGATTTCAGGTGTTAGTCTAGAGCTATGCTAGGGTCTCTATGGTAGGTGGATTTTATGGGGCTTCTCCTTCTTTCACTGTGGTGAAGGTGTGGGTAAGTTTAACTTGATTTTGGTGGACTGTGGAGGTGTATTGAGCTCTGTCCTGGTTTTAGGCACAAGTTTGAGCTCAAATTTGAGCTTCCACAGTGAGAATCAGTGGGGAAAGTGGTTGAATTGAGCTGAGGAGGTCTCAAAGTGTCTTTATGAGCAATTTGGAGGGCTCTCTCAAAGAAAGTGTCTCTATGAGCAATTTTGGAGAGTTGGTCATTCTGGGCATCAGGGGTTAGACTTGGGTCTATATTTGGCTAGCCTTGGGATGAGTCCAAATTGATTGTTGAGAATGGTCAATAGGAATGCCATGAAGAGTTTTCAACATGAATTCGGTGCCAATTTTGGGGCTAAAGCATTCAATTTGGTGAAATTTGGAGGCATAGCCAAGTTGGGGCAAAATTTGGGGCTTTTGGACTTAAGTCAGGATTAAATAAAATTGAGGCTTCAACAAAGCTAATTAAAGGTCAAGTTTGATTTTTAGGATATGAAGAGTTTTCAACATGAATTGTGGCAAATTTAGTGGGCTATGAGTTTAATTGGGTGTGATTAGGTCATGTGGCCAAAATTGGGGCTTTTGATTTGGATCAAAATTGGGCTCAAATCATGGGCCAATTGAGCTTGTATTTAGTTTAATTGGTCATATGAAGGTGAATTTGAGTTTAGGATCAAAATTGGGGGAAATGGGGACCAATTTGATGGACATTTGAGGTGGATTTGGGGAGATTGTGCCTTTAAAGACAATTTAGGGGGTTTTTGTCAAAATGGTCCAAATGGTCAAATTAGCTCATGTGATTGTTGAGAAAAGTGAAATTGGGAATATTTGGAGTATTTTTGAAATCGTTGGAACTTTTTGAAATTTTTGAAATTTTGGGCTAAGGAGGGGTATTTTGGTAAATTGGCAATTTTTTGGTAATTTGGTAATTTTGGCCAAATTTAGGGTTTCAAGGGTACTCAGGTAATTTGGGAGAGTTTATGGGCAAATTGCTAAGTTAGGTATTTTGGTAGAGTTGGAGTGACAACCACAATAAATAAGCCATGGACCAATAGAAACCCCATTTGGGTCCTCTATGTACTGGTTTTAGCTAAACCTAGCCTAAGGCCAGTGGGTTTAGGGAACCATCTACATGAGTCTCCCAAAAGATCAAGGGATCAAGGTCAACAAATTTTGGGTTTGTATTTGTGAGTGATTGTGAGTGAGGTGATTGTTGGTGAGTGCCTTAGCTCTAGACCAACACCCAGGGCCAACTTTAAGGTCCAAAAGTCCTATAAGAACTCTTCTTGAGCTCCCCTATAGTGACCCCACCTAGTAAGTGCTAGAGGTTTTGGCAAATATGTAGAACTTTAAGTTGAGTAAAGAGGAGTTTATAATTTCTAATGGTGAGGGTTCCTTTTCTAGTTTTCTAAGAATAATCAACAGGAAGTCATATGGTTAGACCTTAGGCTACTAAAGAAGAACACTAGACCTCAACCAAAAAATGAGGTCAACAAATGGACCCCCAATAGGTGTGGTGTGCTGGACAAGCACACTGCGTGTATTGGCGTTGACCAAAGAGATCAAATAAACCAAAAAAAACTCCTAAGTTGATAGACATATGAAGAAGTGTAGAATTGTGTGTGCTATTTACTTCCTCTGAGGAATATAGCAGGTGAATATTTGACCAAAGTCAAAAAGTAGGAACTCTCACTGTGGGTTGGAGAGTGGATTTTTAGTAATGAGATTTCACGAATTTATAAAAGATGGGAGTCGGTGTGTAAGTGCTGACCCCGGGGTAGGATTTGAAATTCAGGTATCAATTTTAGAATAGGGTCGGAATTTAAGGACCACTCATCAAAAGAGAGGAATCAGAAGTTAGATATTGATTCCAGGATAAGGATTGAAAGTTAAGGATCAATCTCAAGAGAGAGTGTCGGAAGGAAGGGACCGACCTCAACAGGGTGAATACAAAGTTAAGGACTAATTCTAAAATGAGATTTGAAAGTTAATGAACAATCTCAAAAGAAAGTGTCGGAAGGTAGGGTCTGACCTCAAAAGGTGTGAATCAGAAGTTAAGGACTGATTCAAAAATGAGAACTAAAAGTTAATGATCAATCTCAAAAGAGTGCGTCGGAAGGTAGGGTCCGACCTCATAAGGGGTGAATCAGAAGTTAAGGACTGATTCAAAAATGAGAATTGAAAGGTAAGGATCAATCTCAAAAGAGAGCGTCGGAAGGTAAGGACGGACCTCAAAAGTAGTGAATCAGAAGTTAAGGACTGATTCAAAAATGAGAATTGAAAGGTAAGGATCAATCTCAAAAGAGAGCGTCGGAAGGTAAGGACGGACCTCAAAAGTAGTGAATCAGAAATTAGGGACTGATTTGAAAATGAGAATTGAATGGTAGGGATCAATCTCAAAAGAGAGCATCGGAAGGTAAGGACTGACCTCAAAAGTAGTGAATTAGAAATTAGGGACTGATTCAAAAATGAGAATTGAAAGGTAAGGATCAATCTTAAAAGAGAGCATCGGAAGGTAAGGACTGACCTCAAAAGTAGTGAATTAGAAATTAGGGACTGATTCAAAAATGAGAATTGAAAGGTAAGGATCAATCTTAAAAGAGAGAGTCAGAAGGTAAGGACTGACCTTAAAAGTAGTGAATCAAAAATTAGGGACTGATTCGAAAATGAGAATTGAAAGGTAGGGATCAATCTCAAAAGAGTGCATAGGAAGGTAAGGACCGACCTCAAAAAGGTGAATCAGAAGTTAGGAATTGATTAAAAAATAAGAATTGAAAGGTAGGGATCAATCTCAAAAGAGAGCGTCGGAAGGTAAGGACCGACCTCAAAAGTGTGAATCAGAAATTAGGGACTGATTCGAAAATGAGAATTGGTGATGTTGAATCCAAAGATATGTGTTGTGTGAAAAGTTTGACATTGTTGAAGAAGACATGTAGAATTTTTGTGGGACATTGTGCAGAATGTGAAATTCTGCGGGAATGTGAAGAGAATTAGTGTAGGCAAAGACAGGTGTGCTGCACGAGCAAAGTGTAAGAGACTCCGAAATCGAGAAAATCCACTTAAAAAATTTATTTTCTTTTCTTATTGTTTTTTCACATTTAATTTTTTCAAAATATGTTTTCAAAAATTTTTTTTTAAAAGAGAGTTGTTTTGTTGTTTGTTTAGTGGTCATTTTTGTTTAAATTTTATTACCGTTAAAGATTTTTTGTTTGTTGTTTTTTCCTTTGTTCGTTGTAATTTTGAACCAACGTGTGGTTTGTGGGTTCCATCCATCACACAAAAGGCAATTGACAAAAGGACACATTTCTAAAAGAAACTTCATTAATCTGCTCTAAAAAAAGTTACAAAGTAAGTGTAGGCCAACACCTCAAAAAGTCCAATATGCAAAATGCATTAAAGAACATCCAAAATATCTCATGCCAAGTACACATTATAGGCTGAACATCTCTGGTACATATACCATTGTTGTAACGTAGTAAAGTAGAAAGGAATCCCCTGATTGTCTGTTCCTGCTGTGACATGCTCTTGATCGAGCTGACCTTCTAAGCCACACTTCAGGACAAGTGTTCTGTTTGCATGTGCTCAGAGGTGCAAACCTCTCATAGCTTGTAAGGTAGTAGTTTCGTGCGACATTTTGCTGTCGTCCATCCGTCTGAAGGTTACAGACACCCTGCAGTGTCGCACTCCTGGAATGCAATGCTTGGCAATGTCTTCACCGTTGCCTTTAAGAACAAGCACTGAGCCAACTGGTAGGGGAATCTCCACAGAGCCTCTGAGCTCACCAGGGTCGACGATGTCAATTTTTTTACCAAATAAGATGTTACTTTTATTCATAAATGAGACGATACAAAAAGGTCTCACAAAGTAATTATGATCGATGTGTGGAGGAATGCAATCACCCTTGTCGTAGATGTTGATAATACAACTATTTGGAATGCAAGTAGTGGGCAGAATACTCCATCTGACCATTCTTTTGATCATCCACTTTTTCATTGGCGGTAGTGGATCTACCTGATCGTGTCTGAGGATCCTTGGCGGATTCCCTTGTCAATCATTTATGAAGTTGTAGCAGCCCACACTAGATGGTAATCCTCTCTTTTCCTCGCAACCATTTCCTCAACTCAGAATAGGTCATTTCCATAAGTAAACTTAGGTCTGTCCCTTAGGTCAAAAATGCAGTCAAGAATACTTTTTTTGTCAGTCTTTGAGAAGACTCTGGTATACAGTTCTAATCCCTTCAGTATGTTGATGAATTTTCCATGTACTTATTTGTAGAATTTGAAGTCTCTTTTATTTACATTGCTCATTTTATAGTATTCCACCATACTAGTGTTGACCTCACTTTTGGTTGAGGTCTAGAAACTTCTTTAATAGCCTAGGTCTAGCCATAGGACTTTCCTATTGACTAGTCTTAGAAAACTAGAAGAGGTACCCCACCATTAGAAA